>RJWJ010009376.1:0-15892 GCA_004363605.1 Indri indri
GTCTATAGCAAAAAAAGTGAGGAACCTGTATTGGTATTGAACAGCATCTCCAAACATTAATTCACAAGTAACACAAACAGTATGAGAGCAAAATATGAGACAGATTTTTGTTAAATGGTGTTTAAAAGTTTTTTTTTTTGTTTTTTTTTTTTTGAGACAGAGTCTCACTCTCTTGCCCGGGCTAGAGTGCCATGGCGTCGGCCTAGCTCATAGCAACCTCAAACTCCTGGGCTCAAGCAATCCTGCTGCCTCAGCCTCCTGAGTAGCTGGGACTACAGGCATGCACCACCATGCCCGGCTAATTTTTTCTATATATGTTTTTAGTTGTCTGACTAATTTCTTTCTACTTTTAGTAGAGACGGGATCTCGCTTTTGCTCAGGCTGGTCTCGAACTCCTGAGCTTAAACGATCCACCCGCCTCGGCCTCCTAGAGTGCTAGGATTACAGGCATGAGCCATGGTGCTGGGCCTGGACTTTAAATTTTTATTGAGAATCTGCATGAGGTTAGACTAACTAAATATTATTTCTGGTTGTTACTCATGAAAACTCATATTCTAAAGAAAATGATTTGGCTGCCTTTTATTCATTAATGTTAAAATAGGTTGAACTAGGCTGGGCGTGGTGGCTCACGCCTGTAATCCTAGCACTCTGTGGGGCCGAGGTGGGTGGATCGCTCAAGGTCAGGAGTTCGAGACCAGCCTGAGCAAGAGCGAGACCCCGTCTCTACTAAAAGATAGAAAGAAATTATCTGGACAACTAAAAATATATATAGAAAAAATTAGCTGGGCATGGTGGCACATGCCTGTAGTCCCAGCTACTCGGGAGGCTGAGGCAGAAGGATTGCCTGAGCCCAGGAGTTTGAGGTTGCTGTGAGCTAGGCTGACGCCGTGGCACTCGCTCTAGCCCAGGCAACAGAGTGAGACTTTGTCTCAAAAAAAAAAAAAAAAAAAAAAAAAAAATAGGTTGAACTAGACAACTAAAGAGCTTCTGTTGATAAAAATCTCTACTGCAGTGAAGATTTAAAGCCTTTTATTTTCTTGTCCTTTTAACTATTCACATGAGGCTTTTACCAAATCCAACTAACAGAAATTTAGATCTGCTTGTTTTAAAATCTCAGGGTCAAAAGTTTATCTGTAAACTTGGCTCAGTGAGCCATGTTTTTCTGCCTCCCTCCTATCCTTCCCCACTCCAGTATTCTATCATTGTCAGAAAGACTAACACCTCCCTGAAATGTCTTCCCAATTCTTTTTACCATGATTTTTACTATATGTAAGACCTTAATATTAGAATACAAATTTGAGTCTGATTCTTTCAGTTTTTTACATCTTAAAACTTTGTTTAGATCATGATCCTTCTTTGTCATATTACACTCTGACAATCTTGAACATTTTCATTTCCTATTTCAATGCTGTTATCACTAGCTTTTTAGAATCTCTCACTCCCTAAATTTTCCTAGTTTAGTGCTAGGAAAAAGTCTGCTACTTTTGTCCCACAAGAGATACACCAGATTGGAACTGATTTAATTCTATAAATATGAAATCTCTACAGAATAGACATATACATATATTGCTTAATGTTTTTAAATTCTATAGCGAAAGCAACATTCAGGAATATAAAAATACATTAAGTGTCATTTTAGCATATTGTAAAATATCGAAAAGATTTTCAAATTTCCCCACTGAATTTAGACATGGCATAGGTTAAGAAATTGATTATAAGCTGATAAACTTTAAAGAATCTAGCATTTCTTGTTTTGCCAGGTTGAAAGAAGAAACAATTTTATTGGAAAATGTCATCAATATTAGTAAAAATACTAGCTACTACCATTGTCGAGCATGGTGAGTAGTAAAATCAGTGTTCAGACCAGGCACTTAACAACTGTTGGCTTATTTAATCCTCACAACAACCATGACAGGTAACTATTATCATTTTAGAGATGAGAAAAGTAAGGTGCCAAGAAATTAAGTAAATTATTTAAGTGGCAGATTTGGAATTCAAAATAAGGTCTGTGTGGCTCTAAAGCCTTTTTTCTTTTAGCTACACCATATTGTCTCTCTACTTTAAATGTACACATAATTATTTATGTTTTTTGAACAAAGCTGCTCTATTTTCTCAGTAGTTACTAATTCTTAGGCTCTATTTCTTTTGTCTGCATGGATTTCTCAAAATTAGTTGAAAGTTAACTGCTTCTTCTACCTTCTATGTGTTGGATTACTTTTTTATTTGGCCCGTAGAGTACTTCCACATGTAGAATATTCTTTCGAATGGTGCTAAAAATTGTGAAATCTCAACTTAATCTGACAATCCTTTAGTAGCCCTCCACTCTTCCCATTTCTAGGAAGATGCATACTTACCAGTGAGACAGAAATAAGAGACTTAAAGACTAAGAATTAGTGGTGGAAAAAATGGTCATATGGAGGAAGTGAAATAATTGAATTTTAATATAACTTAATATATGTATCACTGAAGGTATGCAATATGTGTTTTTTTAGTATATTAGAAAAATTATATTTCATCTCATGGATCTTATTACTTAGAATGAAGCTAGGAAAAACAAACACCACATGTACTCACCATTAAATTGGAACTAATCGATCAGCACTAATGTGCACATCTGGAAGTAAAACTCAACAGAAATCAAGCAGATGGTGGCGGAGAACGGGATGGATAAAATCACACCTGCACACCTAATGGGTACAATGTGCACTATCTGGGTGATGGTCACACTTATAACTGATGTAAATTGTACAAAAGCAATTCATGTAATCAAAACATTTGTACCTATAATATTCTGAAATAAAAATAAACACAACAAAAAGAAAAAAAAATGAATGAAGCTAGGTAAAACACTAAAGTCTGTTAAGAGAAAAATATTAATATAGGTAGAACATTGGCAAAGATTGAATATGGTATATAAATAACTTTAATCCATTCGAAATCCTCCTGCAGTGAATTAGATACCCTTATGTCCTTTCCTGTGTTCTTTCCACTGCAACATATAACCTTTTGTGACAAAAGAGTCTGATGGTTGCATTAGAAATGGTGAACCTATATAGTAAGGGTCATTCTCAAAAGTCTCCGTCCAGGTGTGGTGGCTCATACCTATAATCCCAGCATTTTGGGAGGCTGAGGCCGGAGGATCGCTTGAACCCAGGAGTTTGAGACCAACCTGGGTAATGTAGTAGGACCCCATCTCTACAAAAAAATTTAAAAATTAGCCAGACGTGGTAGTGTGCACCTGTAGTCCTAGCTCCTCAAGAGGTTGAGTCAGGAGGATCATTCGAGCCCAGGAGTTTGAAGTTGCAGTGAGCTATGATTGAGTAGTATGACTGCACTCCAGCCTACGTGACAGAGCAAGACATTGTCTCTGAAAAAAAATCATCTCCATCTTTCCTCATCTCATTGCCTTTGTTCATATATTTTCCTTCATTTGAACTCTCTTCTCTCCTGCTTTCTATTCCCTGCCTACCATTAAAAAAAATTAACCACACACCCACATTCAATATCATCACTTTAAAACCAGGCTCATACTCATTTCCTGCAAGATGACTTGCCTAATCATCTACTCAAACTTTGATTATTCCATTAACCGCTATCTATTGGTAGTCAAATATACTTTGCAGTATGTGTTAAATTTGCAATAGCATTATAATTTTATTTTCCTCTCTAACTATATTGTGAATTATATGAGGGAGAGGGATAGGATTTTAATATGTGTGAAATTACACATTTTTATTATTGTAGAAAATTTCAAACTCAGAAGTTCAGTGGACTTTCTGTTCATATCTCTTACCTGTTGGTGGTGTTCTTTTTTTCAGTTGTTCTTTAGGAATATTAACTCTTCCCCATCAGTATTTCCTTATTGAAGTGTAATTGACATAAAATTAACTTGTATATATTTAAAAGTGTATAGCTTGATGAGTTTTGACATGTGTATATACTCATGAAATTATTGTCATAATCAAGATAATGAACATTTTCATCACTCTCAGAAGTTTCCTTGTGTCCTTTATGGCCCACTCACCTAATTTCCTGGTTTCCAGGCAACCATTCACCAGCTTTCTGTCACTGCACATTAGTTTATATTTCCTAGAATTTTATATAAATGGAATTATACAGTATGTACTCTGTTTGGTCTGACTGCTTTCATACAACATAATTTGAGATTCATCAACCTAGTATCCTTTAATTCCAACTTCCATTAAGATCTTCCTTATTTCTTAGACTTATTTTTTTTCACAACTTAACACTTAGGGCAGTAATTGAAAATAATGCAGTCCACAGACATTTGGACTTCACAGAGGCTTCTTACAATTTTGATTTATTTGCCTAGATTTGAATGTTTTTAGGATTAGTCTGTAAACAGGACTTACTTTTCAGAGAAGGTTCTGGGAAGGTGACTACTTGAATATTTCAATACCCCTCTGTTCCTCATTCCAGCCTGTGTCTGCCTCTTGAGTGAAATGGCCCCTGGATATAATGAACAGTTGGGTGCGAGTGAGGTCTTGGGCTCTGGAGGAGCTCTGTCAGTGAGAGCTGGCACAAGACTGGTTCCTCAAGGGCTGGACGAGAGCCTGGAGAGGCTCAGGGTTAGGATAAAAATGGCAGATTCAGGAAAGAGCTTGGCTTGGTAGAGATCCATGAATTCCTGGAGGGAAGGAGAAAGGTAAAGAGCCAGGGCACTGAGATCTCTCTGTCCCTGTGGCTAGAAGATGTAAGGAGACCTGAGAACAAGGAAGTTTCTCCTACAGCCTTCAGGTGGGCTGGTGACTTGCCTGCTGGTGCACTGCCTGTCCACAGGATAGAGACTGCTTTGCCTTTCTGTTTTCTTGAGACTGTCACCACTCGTGGTCCTCCAACAAGTAAACCTAAGCCTCTGTGAGCTGACAAAGAAAAACAACCCATCTGGGGAAGCCAGGCAACCAGAAAGAGAAAAATCCCTTAGAATAAACAATATGCTGAGCCAGATGAATAGAAATGCTGGAGGAAACAGTAACTTAGACATGAAAATAATAAATAATATGAACAATTTACAGAAGTTCAAGTGAAGTACAAAAACGACTTTATGGAACAAAAAATATGATTGCCCAGCCAAATACCACCTGACTCTCAATTCATATATACTTTTTAAAGTAAACTGTCTGCACTAGATTGTAAGCACTACAAAGAGGAGGAACTTTTTGTCTTGTACACACTGCTGATCTGTTGTCAGCCCCCAATGCCTAGAATGCTGTCTAGTAGGTACCTGGTACAAAATTATTGAATAAAGGAGTGAGTATGGTCAATTATTGGCCTGAAAGACCAAGTAGAAGAAATATTTCAAAGCACAGAGCCAAAATACAAAAATATATTTTTAAAAAAGTTAAGAGACTTGGTGGATAGATTTAGGACACCTAACATAGCTAATACAAGTTCCAGAAGAAGAAAAAAGAACAAATGGAGGAGAAGCAATAATGAAACAAACAGAAAAAATGTTCCAGTGTGCAGAGTGAAGTCTCGGGGAAGATCAGTGATAAAAAAACACACACCTAGGGATATTCTGGTAAAATTTTTAGAATCCAGAATTTCAGACTGGCATCAGAATTCTAATCCACAACACCGAAAACTAGGAGACAGTGAAAGAGTATTTTACAGATTGCCAAGAGAAAAAGACTGCAATCTCCCGTCCCCCTACGAGGGGGAGCTATGTTACAGATATACAAAAATTTCAAGAGTGTGTCACTCACCTAGCCCCTCTGAGAATATTCAAGAAGGGATTCTAACCAAATAACAAATGAGCTGTTGATAGAACAGAGATCACAAGGTGAAAGGGATAGGAAGAGTAGGAAATGACAGACTCTCTGGGAATGTATCACGTAAATGCTAAGTCAGGTTTTTAACCGAAAACATACTTCAGGGAACAATATTTATAAAAGTTCTAAATAAGTCAGAACAAAACCTTGAAACTGTGGGAATAAAAAGAAGTAAAAGCTTTCCAAATGAAGGTGAGGAGAGGGAAAAAGTACCATAAGCACAGGTGAAGATGTTCCACATCATTAGTCATCAGGGACTCAACATCATTAGGCATCTTGCTGCATCTTCCCATGGCAGAAGGCAGAAAGGGGGAGAGAGAGCAAGAGAGACAAGTGGACCAAACTCCCCCCCCCTTTTTTTTAAATAACAAACTCACTCCCATGATAACAGCATTAATCCATTGATGAGAGCAGAGCCCTCGTGGCCTAATCACCTTTAATTAGGCCCCACCTCCCAACACTGTTGCCTTGGGCATTAAGTTTCTGACACATGCTTTTTGGGGGGACATATTCAAACCATAGCAAGAAGATAAATAGTATTTCAAAACTGTGTTTAAAAAAAGGAACTAGGGCCAGGCACGGTGGCTCATGCCTGTAATCCTAGCACTCTGGGAGGCCAAGGCGGGCGGATCGCTCAAGGTCAGGAGTTCGAGACCAGCCTGAGCAAGAGCGAGACCCCGTCTCTACTAAAAAAAATAGAAAGAAATTACCTGGACAACTAAAAATATATATACATAAAAACATTAGCCGGGCATGGTGGCGCATGCCTGTAGTCCCAGCTACTGGGGAGGCCGAGGCAGAAGGATTGCTTGAGCCCAGGAGTTTGAGGTTGCTGTGAGCTGGGATGACACCACGGCACTAGCCTGGGCAACGAAGCGAGACTCTGTCTCAAAAAATAAAAATAAAAAAAGGAACTAGATAATACACAACAACTTGCATGAATCTCCAGGGTAATATGCTGAATGAAAAAAAGCCAGTCTCAAAAGTTTATACATATTTTTTTAATTATGGAAGATCATGATAACTGTTCAAACTATGTGTGTATATACACATATATACACTAAAAACATGTTTTTTAAAATTTCAACATAAAATACAATAATTGTTTCTAGTTTAATTTCTAGGTTTGAAATGTTAGGAAATGTTAAATTCTGCTCGCATTAAGCAATTAATGTTTGTGACATGAAATCAGTACAGGCTCTTAAATATCAAAGTAGTCTCTCAGTCCCACCAATTCAAAGCTTTAGTTCCTTAGCTCCTAATTTGGTTTTTGGATCAATTCTTGTTAAGGGGGTAGTCTATTATGATCCTGCTTGCTCTTCCAGAACCATCTTTTTAAATGAAGGAAATATGAAGAAATTTTTTTTACAGTGCATGGAAATAATTTGGACCATCCACAAAGCTAAAGAAGGACATAGGTACCACATTTTTCTTGAATAATGTTTGCAACAATCCCAAGATCTTTCCTTCTTTGTTTTATCTTAGTAAGATTTTTCTCTTCTCTTTAACTATGTACTGTGTAATGCCCTCTTCTGTCATTTGTACTTTTCTTGAGTGGTCAGTTTGTGGATTTGGGCCAGGAAACTGTCGTTGTTGTTGTTGTTGTTGTTTAGACAGTCTCGCTCTGTTCGCCCCAGCTAGAGTGCAGTGGCGTCATCATAGCTCATAGCAACCTCAAACTCCTGGGCTCAGGCAGTCCTCCTGCCTCAGCCTCCTGAGTAGCTGAGACTACAGGCATAAGCCACCACACCCAGCCAAGAAACTATCTTTATCTCTCTATTATACTTTAGGCTTTGTTAAATCTCCTTTCTGCTGTTAGCTTGCTATTTTCTCGGTATTATGGGCAGTGCATTAAAATTGTCTCCATCACAGATGAATTCTTCAATTTCTGGTGGATTTGTTCCCATATATTTAGGGAGAATATCAACAAAATTTAGTTACTTAAATGATTTCAGAACACAATTTATCTTATTTGCATTTTCTTCACACAAATCTGAAGCTCAAACAAAAATATGGCCTTATAAAGAACATTTCTCTCGCTTGGGACACTCTACTAAATAGCACTGGTTTCGTCAAGGGCCTTTGTTAAATCTAATGTTTATACTTAGCGTATGTACTGGACTTTCAAGGACATTGTTGATGAGAACCCAGGATTAGTGGCAGATCTGCCTGTACCTCCTGCTGTCTATCTTCCACCCCTTCCTGCCTGGAGCCCAGTATTTTCCCCCAGTACCCTCAGTTCTACCCCCTCCAACATCAGGCTGTCCCAACCTCCCTGTAATACAGTGGAGCCCTGCTGCAAGAGATGGGCTTGAGTGGCCTGGATAAGACCCATGACTGGTCCTGGTTTCTGGTTCTGGTCCACTCCAGCTACTTGACTGCTGGCTGCTGTTTGGCCACCTTTTCTTAAAAGAAGTTAGGTAGATCAAAGAGAAGATTGCTAAATGAATTCACATAAATTTCTTCAGGATTTGTGTGTTGTGTTTTCTGCTCCCATAGTTATGTTTGGCTTTGCATTTTCACTACTTCCCACTTTAATTACCTTTTTCTTCCTTTTAGTGTCTAGATTTGTTGGGGAAAATTGAAATGACAACATTGCAGTCATGGTTCTTTCAATGATTTTTTTCCTCTCTGTTTCCTTCTCTAGTATTCCCAGCCCTTCGTCTCAGCTTCTTTCTTTACACATTGACTTTTAGGAAAGTTCATCCTTCTATCTTCAACTCTGTTTTGTTGATGACTTTAAAATCTTTATTTACGTCATTAACCTTTTATTGAAACTTATCTTGAATTTCTGTCTCTGGGTAGTTTTCTTTGGAATCATTTTACTGTAAGTCAGTTAATAAACATTTGTTGAACATTTTATAAAATATACAAAACTCTATGTTACAAAAAGTTATAATTGTCACAGCAACATTAAAATAAAGTTCTTGCCTTTAAAGAACTTATAATGGGGAGATAGGACCATGCTCCCCCAGTACCCCCACAAAACCTCAACCCCAGGTTGTCACTCACTGATCTCCTTTAATTTCTTTTACTTTGAATTTTTTTTCTCCTCCTCTCATTCTTAATCATGGCAGCTGTGTTGCCAGGGGTAAAGGACGGGTGCAGGTGGGCAGAGGGAGGGTCCATGAAAATTGGCGCTGCCACAAATTCATCGTTTCCAGCACTATATTTCCAATGGTATTATACCGTCAATGCTATTTAAACATTCTTCTGTGAAATTCTAGTTAGTCTCTTTTCTCATTCCTCACAGAACTTAAAATGCTTATTGAGCCCCCGATCCTCCATTCTTCTGACTAAACCTTCTACTTCACAGAGTAAACTGCATTTCCAATACTCCTCTTCCCAAATGCTTACAACATCTGTGTCGACACCTATCCTTAACCTTCTTCGTTTTTCTTATTTAATAATATCTATACACCTGTGCTCTAGAACTTTTTTTGCTTCTCTCGCTCCTTTGTTTTCTGTTTGCTTATTGACCTCTTCCCCTTGATGTATTACAGTATTCAATTTCTCTCTCCCTCTTTCCCTTTTGTTCCTTGTCTTTCTCACCAATTTTTACTTATTTAGTCCCCCAAATATTTCTTTCTCAAATCTGTCCCTTTCTCCCCATCCTCCCTGCTACTATATTAGTCCATTGTCATTTCTTGTCTGGCCTCCTAAAGCCATCCATTATATTAATAGTAATTACCAGAGGAATTTTTCTCAAATGTAAATCTCATCCTATGACTCTCCTACTTAAAACCTGTAATCTCTCCCCATTGCTGACAAAAATCAAGTCTTTGCTGCTTAGCAGGTCATGTAAGTACCTTCGTGACCTAGAGCATCTTAACTTACCAGCTTCCTTGTCTATTGCTCTTTCATGCATACTGCTGCACACCAGATGTAATGAATGTTCTTTAATGTCTCTATCGCTTCAACACATTTGTTTCATCTTCTTTGGAATGTTCTTCCCCCCACCGCCAGGTAACTAGCAAGCACTCCTCCTTTTAAGACTGAGGTGAAAGAAACATCACTTCTTCCTTAATGGCTTCTGTGATTGTTCCAGGGAATGTAGCATAATGTAAACACTCCTCTGTCTCTCTGTCTATACCTCTAATTATAGTACTTTAATCATTTAGTGTAATCACTTATCTTACCCCTGTGCACTGTAAGCCCCTTAAAGGTAGCTACTATGCTTTATTCATCTTTGTGTATCCCCAGTGCCTAGCACGTAGTCTAGATGATGGTAAATATTTGTTGAATTAATACGGCGATTAATATAATACAAGGCAGCATGTTTTAAACTTGTTCAGAATTAAACCTTGAGGTAAGGAGAAGCACTTGAATTAGGCCTTTGATGGAAGTAGAACTCAGGTAGTTGAAAGGAGAAGGCAATTTTCAATGAAGACTTGCTATAAGCAAAGATGTATGGGTGTAGAATCAAGGCTCACACAGATTCCAGAGAGCGTGGAGCAGAGGGTTCATGACTAAGAAGAGCAGATGATGAGGTTAGAGAGGAGTAAGCTGGTGCTGGATTATAAAAGGGCTCGAATGCCAAGATGAAGTTTTTAGAGTTCATCCTGTAAGTCAGGGAATCCAAACAAGTAAACCAGGATCTATTTATAGATGTCTAAGCCATTTGCCTCCACTGCCACCACCACCATCCCCTAGCCTGAGAATTCGAAGTGGGAATGGAGACACAGCCCTTCCCCGTTCCCTTGAGGGATTCAAATTAGTACCCCACACAAGACGTCAGAGTGTAAATAAACAAGAAGTGAAAATGATCTCTTCACAAAATGGTTGGAGACTCCTGGCATCGTCACTTGGAAACCTTTTAAAGTATTTATTTTGTTTTTTAAGCAGTTAAGAAACATGATAAGGGCAGCGTTTTAGGGTTATTAATATGTAGGAAAATGCAGAATTGTTTGAAGGTGGGAGAATTGGTGGCAAGGGGAATAGCTGAACTATTTTAATGGTCTAAGCTGGAAAGAATGAGGATCTAAATGATGGCAGTGTGATGGAAAAGAAGATTGGTGTGGAAGCGTAGTGAAGCCACAATAGACTGGATTTGGTGACTAAATGTGAAGAATGAGGGCGGGGGAAGAATCAGAAGTTGAACATACAGCTGCTGACTGGTCCTGCTCATCTCACCAGCTTTCTTTGTCAATGACAATAGTCTTTTTTTCTTTTTTAAAAATGTATTAGGTATGTTTATTCCTGTTATTTTATCTCTGGAACAGCTGCATTAGCTAAGTCCTAATTGTCAGTATCTCTGACTGGAATGTCTCTCCTCTGTTTCCCCCCACCCATTTTTCTGCTTTTTGATGAACTATCCATTCTTTAAGATTTAACTCAGTTATCCACTTGATGCCACCCCTGAACACTGCTTTGTTTTGTTTTCTTTCCTTCATGAATCCGAAGATATCTTTACTTACACTATAACAATTTATTTTTAATTATTTTTTAGAGACAAGGTCTCTGTCATTTAGGCTGGAGTTCAGTAGTATGGTCATAGCTCACTTCAGCCTCAAACTCCTGGGCTACAGGTTCACACAACCCTGCTCTACTAATTTTTCTTTCTTTCTTTCTTTCTTTTTTCTTGAGACAGAGTCTCACTGTGTTGCCTGGGTTAGAATGCAGTGGCATCAGCCTAGCTCACAGCAACCTCAAACTCCTGGGCTCAAGCGATCCTCCTGCCTCAGCCTCCCTAGTAGCTGGGACTACAGGTGTGCGCCACCATGCCCGGCTAATTTTTTCTATTTTAGTTGTCCAGCCAGTTTCTTGGGGTCTCGCTCTTTCTGAGGCTGGTCTGGAACTCCTGAGTTCAGGCGATCCTCCTGCCTCAGCTTCCCTGAGTGCTAGGATTATAGGCGTGAGCCACCATGGCTGGCCTATTTTTTCTATTTTTTTGTGTAGAAAAGGTCTCTCAATGTTGCCCAGGCTGGTCTTGAACTCCTGGCCTCAAGCGATCCTCCCACCTTGGCCTTCCAAAGTGCTGGGATTACAAGGTATGAGCCACTGCACTTGGCCTATAACAATTACTTTTATTGTTTCATAACTGTATGTGTATTTTTCCCCCTCCGAATTTCTTGAGAACAAAGGGTCCTTTTTGTAGTATTCATAGTGCTTAGCACATGCCTGACATAATAGGCATTCAGAGTATTGGTTGAATTAATAATGACAACTATTACTGTTACCCTAAAGACCACTTTAGAGATGCTGTTAGCATATGGACAAATTACAGTGGTCTAATGAGTGTGTTTGCCTGTCTTTCATAAATCTGGGATTTATTTCATTTTGCACATTGCATTCATGTTTCTTTACCTAAAATACTGCTTTCATTTTTAGACTTCTACATAGAGAAATTCAGTTGTTTTCCATCTCCTTTAGACTTCTCTATTTGTCTTCGAAGACTTTTCCTAATATGACCCAACCTTTCCAAGCAAACCTTCCCAGACACGTGCTGTGTTTATTCCTTCTCTTTGATTTTCAGTCCTCCATGATTTTTAAGGTTTTTTAAAATTTCATGTAAACCTCACACTGCCTTGATCCATGATTTTTCTCACCTTTGGACCCTTGTATCACTTACTGCAGCTGAAATGGTCAAAAGACCACAGCTGAGACCTGGCTCTGCCATAGTTCCCTTGGCTTTACTGGCTACATATACCACCTTGGGCAAATCATTTCAGCTTTCTCTGAGCTAGTTTCTTTAGGAATGTAGGAATAATTCTTCCTCACAGGGTTACTGTGCAGATTTGATATGATAATAGCAGGAAATTTTCCTTAAATTCCGTCATTTAGAGACTACCTTTATAATCTTTCCATTTTTATGGATCATCTTTGCATTTATTTAATATTTTTTCTTAAATTGAGTCACTGCTTTTATGGTTTCTTTTAAAATGGAAACTTTGTCACTAAATGAAATACCAGCATGCTTCCCATAAATAGAGTATAAATTAAAAATAGATACAATACAAGCAATGCTAATCTTGTTAGATACAGTTGCCAAGGATAGGCTCTGACTAAGCATGTTAAAAAAGAGATTAGCAAGTTTTGAAGATATTTTAAAGATATTCTAGCACACATATTTAAAAACTGATATCTGGTAAAGTGCTTCAACTTTCAGTTAACGTGGTTAAATGGCAGAGTGAGAAGAAAAGGTGAAATCACAGTTGAAACTTATCAAGATGTTTAATACAAAATGAATTTTATAAACATTTTAGTTAAAATTACAATAAACATGTCTGGATATTTGTATTCTTATAGAAGTAATCAAAAGTATAAAAATAACACAAGTAAGTTTGGTTACTAAACTGTTTTTGCACACATTAAATCAGAAGCATATTTACTGTTCTAGGGTGGATGTTCTTTATCTCTTCTTAATTTCCTACCCTTTCAGTTCTGACTCTTTTGGATTCCATAACCACATGAGCTTCCCTGTACCTTCCCCATGTTCTGCCATGCTCTTAGCAAAAAGGGATGGGAGTGGTCTTACCTGGGTAGGCAGTGTTTCTGAACCCTATTGCAGTAGGCACAGTATGGCCATCTATGGTCACTGTGTAGTTCCACACATCAGATACCTACTTTGATGATTTCTAATTTAATTATTTCTTTCTTCCTTTTTTTTTTTTTTTGAGACAGAGTCTTGCTTTGTGGCCCAGGATAGAGTGCCGTGGCATCAGCCTAGCTCACAGCGACCTCAAACTCCTGGGCTTAAGCAACCCTTCTGCCTCAGCCTCCTAAGTAGCTGGGACTACAGGCATGCACCACCACAACCGGCTAATTTTTTCTATTTTTAGTTGCCTGGCTAATTTCTTTCTATTTTTAGTAGAGATGGGGTCCCGCTCTTGCTCAGGCTGGTCTTGAACTCCTAACCTCAAGTGATCCTCCCGCCTGGGCCTCCAAGAGTGCTAGGATTACAGGTGTGAGCCACGACGCCCGGCCAATTTAATTATTTCATAAATGCTTTGTTGTGATATCTTTTACGTTAGTTATTCTTCCCTGCATAATGAAGACCTATGTTACTGATATTATTCTTGTGCTTAAATTTTATGAACCACCAGCATAATATAATAGAAAAATCAGAATCCAGGTTCAAGACAGTCTTTGAAATTTACATTCAATATGCCTTGCCCAAACCATTGAGCCTAACTTAGCTTTAGCTTCTTTATGTTTCCTACCTATATCACAGGGTTACCATGAGACTCAAATGAGATATGTGAAAATGTTTTAAAAACTATAAAGTGTTATTAAAAGTCAAGTACTGTTGTTACTACCATTCTTTCTTAGTTTCTTATGTTGAACTTGACTCTTCAACTAGATTATGGGCTGCTTGATGTCAGGAAATATCTTATGCTTATTCCTTTATTCCTCACAGCATCTAGCAAAACTTTAGGCATGTTTAAAACTTATGGAATTAAGTTATTGTTTATTTGAATGGAGTCGTTAATAAAATTATACTGGGAGTATCGTACAGACAATCCTCAACAATTACTAGTATAATTAATTTTATCACGAAATCCCAAATCATATGTTAATGTATATTTGATTCCAGCTGTAAATGTATCACACTTTGAAGTAATTCTGTGAAGTGGTAAGTTAAAAAAAAAAAAAAAGAAAGAAAACGTTTGAAGTAAGAGTAGTGAATTAAACTATTAGTAATACATGACTATACAATTTTAAGTCAATGCATGTTTCAGTGTTAAGAATTCAGCCACATTACTTTGATATTTTCCTTAGCACTATTGTACTACGAAATGCTTGAAGTTTAGAGTTCTAAGAAATATGCCCAGCTACCTAAATTCTAATTGTTATCATGGTTATTTGTAGCATTGTAATTTTTATTATTTCTCTTGAGAATCATTCCATGACTCATCTCAATTTTCTGTGGTATAGTTTTATTCATATTGTATAGATAGTAAATTAAAGCTAAGAAATGTTAAATTCTTTTTACAGGGTTACATGAATAGCATATGTAGACCTAAGATCTCACTCGAGCTTTATCTGCTTCCCGATACTGTATTCTCTTTTCACTCTGCCTCATATCTGTTCTCTGGGACAGCTTTCTCTCCATTTCCCCTCCCCCTCCCAGTCCCTGGTAACTACCATTCTATTTTCTACTTATATAAATTTGACTATTTTAGATAACTCATATAAGTGGAATCATAAGCTATTTGTCTTTTTATGGCTAGCTTATTTAGTGTATTGTTCTCAAGATTCATTCATGTTGTAGCATGCGTCCGAATTTCCTTCCTTTTTAAAGGCCGAATAATATTCCATTGCATGTATATAGCACATTTTGCTTATCCATTCATCCATCAATGGACATTTATATTGCTTCCACCTCTTTAAATGAATTCGTACTTTCTTTTGTTAGGTATGTGAAGACCTCATACCTAACAAGAAAAATCCTTGCCATTGGTTTGCCATTACGTAGAATTCACTACCAATCTGGCCTGGAAAACCCCATTTGTAAGCACTGTGCCTTTGCCTTAGATTACTTGCTCTTCTCTTAGTCTTCCAAAACTCAGTAAATGATATCTCTAGTCATCTAATTGCTGTGGAAAAATCTTTGGCTTCTTTCTTTCTCTCTCACCTCATATTCAGTCCATCAGTATGCTAATCTTGTCAGTCCCTCCTTTGAAACATACCTAGTCAACATACCTGGCATCTGACTACTTTTCATAACCTCTGCTACTTTCTGACCTGATCCAAACTGCCATAATGTTTTCTTGGACCACTGTAAAAGCCCTCTAACTTTTCTCTACTTCTGTGCTTGCCCACTGCAATCTATTTTCCAGACTACAGCTGTTTTGATCATGTTAAAACATAAACCAAAACCTTCCAATGGCTTCCTGTCTCACTCAAAGTAAAATCAAGTCTTAACTGTATTCTACAAGGCCTCATCACATAGTCTGTGCTCCCTCCTCCAACACCTATATCCATCTCTTATTCCATGCCCTATCACTTTCACCTTGTTTATTCTCTTTGATAACCTGGCCTCCTTGCTCTTCATTGAACATGCCAACACTCTCTTGCTCCCGGGTCTTTGCACTAACTGTTCCCTCTGCCTGGAATGTTCTTCTGCAGATGTTTGTATGGCTAAGTGCCTTACTTCA
>RJWJ010009376.1:15992-50240 GCA_004363605.1 Indri indri
GCAACCTCAAACTCCTGGGCTAGGCCGGGCGCGGTGGCTCACGCCTGTAATCCTAGCACTCTGGGAGGCCGAGGCGGGCGGATCATCCTGAGCTCAGGAGTTCGAGACCAGCCTGAGCAAGAGCAAGACCCCATCTCTACCAAAAATAGAAAGAAATTAATCGGACAGCTAAACATATGTATAGAAAAAATTAGCCTGGCATGGTGGCGCATGCCTGTAGTCCCAGCTACTCGGGAGGCTGAGACAGTAGGGTTGCTCGAGCCCAGGAGTTTGAGGTTGCCGTGAGCTAGGCTGATGCCACGGCACTCGCCCCAGGCAAGAGAGTGAGACTCTGTCTCAAAAAAAAAAAAAAGAAAAAAAACTCCTGGGCTAAAGCGATCCTCCTGCCTCAGCCTCCCGAGTAGCTGGGACTACAGGCATGCACCACCATGCCCGGCTAGTTTTTTCTATATATTTTTAGTTGTCCAGATAATTTCTTTCTATTTTTTTTGATGGCAGGGATTTTATTATTACATTACTTATAGTTAGAATAGTGTTTCACATGTAGAAGGTGCTCAAAAATATTTATTGAATAAATGAAAGAACTACAAATTTGAAAGTAACATGGACATTACCATTGTAGACTAGCCCAAGAGCTCTACTTCCAGAAGATATCATCAACCTATTTTTACCATTTTCACTATAGTCATTCTCATATCTTTCTGAGATTTCTGCAGTAGACTCCTAATTTGTTCCCCCCATCTCTTTTGTTGCTCCCTCTATAATCCATTCTCCAACTAGCAGCCCACATCTTTTGAAAAGTTAATCAGACCTGTCATGATATTAATTTTCAGAGTAAAATTAGCACTCCTTACCGTGGTCTGCAAGACCACAAGATGTAGCTGCCACCTAATTTGCTGACTTCTTTTTTTAACCACTGCCTTACTATGCTTAAGCTGCATTAATATTTCTCAAACATAACAAACATACTACCATTTTAAGTCCTTTGCACAGCTACTCCTCTGCCCTGACCAGTCTTTTGCAAGATCCTCTTATGTCTGGCTCCTTTTCATGTAGGTCTCATTTTAAGGGTTACCTCCTTAGAAAGGTCTTCACAGTTCACCCAATCCAAAATAGCCTCTCTAGTCACTTGATAACACTTAAAACCTTAAATTATCTTAATAATTTTCTTTTATTATTGATCTTCCCATATCCACATGACAACAGGAACTTTTTCTTTTTTCTTTTTTCTTTTTTTTTTTTGAAATAGAGTCTCACTCTCTTGCCTGGGCTAGAATGCCGTGGTGTCAACCTAGCTCACAGCAACCTCAAACTCCTGGGCTCAAGCGATCCTCCTGCCTCATCCTCCTGGGTAGCTGGGACTACAGGCACACGCCACCATGCCTGGCTAATTTTTTTCTATTTTTAGTTGTTTGGCCAATTTCTTTCTATTTTTAGTAGCGATAGGGTCTCGCTCTTGCTCAGGCTGGTCTCGAACTCCTGAGCTCAAGCAGTCCTCCCACCTCGGCCTCCCAGAGGGCTAGGATTACAAGCGTGATCCACCGCGCCTGGCCAGGAACTTACTTCCTTTTCTATCCCTGGCACATAGAAAAATGCTTGGGACTTTTGGTCACTCAAATATTTAAACAGGTGATGGATGGTTGAATGAATGAATAAATGAAGCTTTATAATAGTGACCTAAGACGCTCGTTAAAACTACAGAATCTCAGTCTCCTCCTATGAAATTGAGTCGAAGCATTAGTTATGTGACCCAGGAATTTGTAGTTTAACAATTACCCCCACGATTGTTTTGACTAGGCAAATTTGGAAAATGCTGGTTTAATGGAAATAGTGCTGAGTGAATGAATGAGTGAGCAAGCAAATGGGGACAGTGATCCAGGGAGTAGTCTTCTAACCTTATATATTTATATGAATTAGTTCAACATTTCCGAAAGTGTGTACCATAGGACTCTAATTACACAGGGTATTTGATAACAAAATGAGTTATCTCTTCTGATACTTTAAGGAATGCTGAATATTCTTCTTTTGGAGATAACTAGACATCCATTAGGATATTGAAAGGTATGAGAAATTATTCATCATAGAAATCTACTTAATTATTAAATAGATTTGCCAAATTTATTTACCATCCCTGCCCCAAAGTGTTTCCTCACCAAATCCCTATTAATATGCCAAGGAGTGTGCACTTATGCACTGTACATGAAGTATAGACCACGGTTCCGTGCTACTATCACAGCTTATTCTATCCATGGTTAGCTGTCAACTCAAATCACTTATGTAACAGATGGTTTGGACTAAACTATAAATTTTAACTAAAGTACCTTTTGGGGCTTTGGTGGGGGGCATATGTAGGCTCTATGTCTTTTTAAAACTATATGCTTATATTAAAAATCAAATAAGAATCTTTTGACTGTTATTTTGGGGTAGGCTGGAAACATAAAGAACAAATGATTTGACTTTTTGTATGCATTGGTTTGCACTGCCATCTTACTGCTTAATTTCTTTGCCTAAAATTGCCTGCTGTTTTTTACTCATCTATTTATTTAAACCCCATTAATCTCATGTAAGTTTTTCTAGGTCTATCTAGTTTCATTGCAGTAAATTTAGAATCTGTTATATAAAGAGGCTAGCCTTTTCAGATTTTGCCTTATTTCAACTTGTTTTCCCACTTAGGTTTCCCACCAGGATGAGAACCTACCCATATAGAGAGGCAAAAATCTAATAAATGTGAATATTAGAGTAATTGTCTTTGGTTCTACTTTTAATCATCTTTGTCTAATTCTGAGTCAAATGGTTTCTTACGATGCTTTGTTTTTTTAAAAAGTTGAAGGGTGAAAAAAAAAAAGTTGAAGGGTAGAAAATTAAATCTGTGTTATGTTAAGTTAGTGATTTCAGGTGTTTGATATCCTGAAATAGCTTTTGTAGTATGCCTAGATAATATAGCCAGTAACATAATAGTCTGATTGTCCTGGTGTATATGCACTTGGTCATGCCTACTTACTTATCTAAAGAATTAGGCAAGAGTTTCCACTATTGATTGTGTTATTTAAAGATATTAATGATTCTATATTTAATCAAGTAAAACCTTCTACACTGAGTTTCAGCTGCAAGATATATGTTAACTTTTGTTTGCTTCAAACTCCCTACCATTAATGGTAGTTGAAGTGATTCTGAAAGAAAATTTGAGGAAAGACTATTGCTACGTAAAGCTCTTCAGCAAAACTTTACAGAGGCAGTTTTGCAAGTGTTTATCCCCCTACAATTATTTTTCTCTGCCTCTATTCTCCAAGGCACATGGCAAGGAACTAAATAAAATCTTCATTCTTTACCATTTAGCCAAGATAAATATATTGAGCATATGCCTATTTGAAAAACTAATATATCATTACTGTTACAAGGAAATATTTTCAGTGTATTTTTCTGATTGCATTTACCTGTTGTTGAAAGGCATATGTTTTGTTTCTGTTTTTATTTGAACTACCATTTTACCTTACAGAGTATCTCAGGCATCTGATTATAACCTGGTTATATTATAACCTAGGAATAGCTTAATTTATGAAGGCCATTGAAGGGTAAAAATAGTCACATTATTGGCACACGGTTCCTATTACAGGAAGTGATTTGATTAAGATAAATGTTATTTTGAGTAATATTTAGAACAACTCTCAGTTGTTAGGCAAACTTGGGTGTGCCCTCACCAATGACATAGTCAGGAAAAATGTTAAATGGGAGAGTTCAGATACAGGACAATATAGAAAGGTGCCCAGACATATCTCAGAGCAGTGTTAGCATGTTGATTACACAATTTGTATTGCAAACCCAGAAACACCCTTCAACTTAATCCCACTTAGCAATTGTGATTTTTATAGGCATGGCTAGTTTCATTCTAGTGGGTTCTTGAGCCTTTTCACTCTCAGATTTATCCTTGTTTTAGCTTTTATTGTATTAATGAAGGATTTGCAGGTTCTTGAAGCTTAGTCTTCAAATTACCAAATAAATATCAGGTAAGGATTGTCCTATAATCCTTTAATTATAATAAATGAAAAACAAAAAGTCTAAGTTGAGCTCATAGGGAACTATACAAAAGACTTGTTTCTATTCGTTTCAAATATTGGAGGGTGTTCAAAGGAAGAGTCCTGGCTTGACTAGAGAATACACAAACATGTAGGTACCACTCAGAAGACAAGGAAGTATAGGGGGAGTTAATTCTTTTTTAAGAAAAAGTCATTTATATTTTATTCTCTAAAACCATACCTAGTCTACCTGAGTTGTCTAGGATGTTTTTCTATTTCTATTCATAGGACACATTCCCTGGCAATTCCAAATATCTTTTTTTTTTTTTTTTAAGAAAATGAAAGTTAGAATTACAGAGTACTGAGAAGCAAAAACATAGGTTCTCAAAGCATCGAGTCTGTATCTCTAACCTTTCTCTTTTGGCAGTAGTGCGATGTATCTGGCCACTCATGAACTTTGACTTTTTTTTTTTTTTTAACTATGTACATTAAAATACGAGATTCTCAACTTTTCTGGCCCAGCATGCCTGAGAGATACAAGGCATTCACATTAGTGACCGTAGCTGGGAATCAGAATCTTGAGGGAGGGGTGTTTGGTTTAGGGAGAAGAATAGATGATGTAATAACTCCTCTCCTCCTTTTCCTCTAGAGTCACTAGAGTAGACCTAGGTGGTGACTAAAGTTCCTCCAGTTCTAAAATTCTCTTATTCTTTCTCTACTCTTCCTTCCATGCCACCTGCACACCTGCTTCTCTGTAATGATAGAGCCCAGTTTTCCCTGAGAAAGAGAGATCTAATACATCAACTTATGGTAGACTGTTGTTCTTACTTTTTAAGTATATGCATGAACAACCAATATTCTTTATTTAGATGGAAAGTAATATGAGTTTAAAGTAAAAGCTGGGAATGCACTTGCTGGTATGTTGGGGAAAATATCCCAGGATAGAAAAATAGGAATTTCTCTTGCAAAACCAAATTAAATATTCAAATAGCATTTAAAACTTTAGTTGTAGAAATCAGGTTTCTACCTTATTTCCTTCTTGATTAAAGTTTGTAGAGTATACACCAGTATACTTCAGAAACCAGTATTTGATAAGTATTCTTGTTTC
Source organism: Indri indri (assembly GCA_004363605.1). NCBI lineage: Eukaryota > Metazoa > Chordata > Mammalia > Primates > Indriidae > Indri > Indri indri. Next base: position 21,114 of record RJWJ010009376.1, read on the forward strand.
TTTCTGTCTGGGCTGCTTATTTTAAAGTCTTAGATTTAATTAAATATATATAAAACATATATATGGGCTATGGAAAATATTATTTGAATTTTGTCTAAAACACCAATAATGTGATATGAAAATATCTGATATTTATTGTTGACAAAATCACAGGTACTTTATGTAGTTTGTTGCCTACGACATAATTGAAAAAAATACTAAACTTCCATTAGAGGTTAGTAAAAATAAAGATGTAATTTTTTTCCCCGCTGTTCACAGACTCCTCCCCCCCCCCGCCCCCAGCAGTCAAAAATTATTTTCATTTCCCCAGATACAAGAAAGCCAGATGTAACCCTCAGCATCTCAGGAGATTTAATCTTTGAAGAAAGTGGAGCTCAGGATCTTTTCCATATTTAGCCCTTAATGCTTTTCAAGCCTTTAAAATAAGCAACTGGGAGATTATTAAATGGCGATTGTCAATGTCTCTTGCATTAGGAACTTGGCTTATTGCCACTAATTTTATTTTACGCTACTGAATAATAGATATTTACAAGAGCCAATTTAGTCATTTTGCCTTAAAGTCAAATCAGAACATATCTATTAGTAGTAATGAATGCTTTATTTATGTCTTGACTTTGAGCTGCTATGGCTATATGTTCCCTTGTCATTAAAGAGGAAATGTAACTCATGTCATAAACCCTGAATCATTCTTCTACTTTAAGGAACTATGCTTAGTCAAATTTGTGTGATTATTATTTTTATTTACTTTTTTATTGTAAAACATATATAACAAAATTCATCAATTTAACCATTTTTAAGTATATAATTCAGTGGCATTAATTACATTCACAATGTTGTATACCCATTATCACTATCTATTTCCAAAATTTCTCATCACCCCAAACACAAACTGTGTACTCATTAAGCAGTAACACCCCATATTCCCACTCCACCCAGTCCCTGGTAATCAATAAGGTACTTTCTGTTTCCATAAATTTGCCTTTTCTCAATATTTCATATAAATGGAATCATATGACATTTGTCCTTTTGTGTCTGGCTTATTTCCCTTAGCATAATGTTCTCTCAAAGTTAATCCATGTTGTCACATGTATAAAAATTTCATTCCCTTTTATAGCTGAGTAATATTCCATTGTATGTACATACCACATTTTGTTTATTCACCTGTAGGAGTACACTGGGGTTGTTTCCACCTTTCGGCTATTGTGAATAATTCTGCTATAAACTTTGTGGTACAGGTGTCTGTTGGAGTCCGTTTTTAGTTCTTTTGGGTGTATACCTTGATGTGGAATTGCTAAGTCACATGGTAATTCTGTGTTTAACTTTTTGAGGAATGTGATCTTTTTTTAATAATAGTTCATTCTATTTTTTTTACTATTCTTTCATTAATGTTTCTTAAGTTTTTTTTTTATTTTTTGCTTATTTCCTTGGTTGACTTTTGTTGCTGACTTTAAAGAAATTATTTGTTTTGATCATTCATTTTTTCTTTTCTTTTCAATTGTTTGTTTTTCAGACCCGAGTCAGAACTCCATCACAGGGGAGCACAGCCAGCTGTTAGGTATAGTATTACCATGGGGATTAACTTTCTCCAAAGTCACTCTTTACCCACTTATACTAACAGACATTACTCCCTTCTCTAATTCTATTTTCTATCTCTTCCGTTTTTTTTCACCTCTCAATGTGTTGTCTGCTGTTTTTATTCTCAACTTGGTAAGTTTTAGGAAACTACTTCTGTAATTGATTGCTAAGACTCAATTTAGTTACATTAAAAAGTAATTTTAGGCCGGGCGCGGTGGCTCACGCCTATAATCCTAGCACTCTGGGAGGCTGAGGCGGGTGGATCGCTCAAGGTCAGGAGTTCGAGACCAGCCTGAGCAAGAGCAAGACCCCATCTCTACTAAAAATAGAAAGAAATTATCTGGACAACTGAAAATATATATATAGAAAAAATTAGCCAGGCATGGTCGTGCATGCCTGTAGTCCCAGCTACTTGGGAGGCTGAGGCAGTAAGATCGCTTGAGCCCAGGAGTTTGAGGCTGCTGTGAGCTGATGCCACAGCACTCTAGCCGGGGCAACAGAGTGACACTCTGTTTCAAAAGAAAAAAAAAGGGTAATTTTACGTGGTCTATGGCTAAAAAAGAAAAATCTAAGAATTAGGGCCAGACACGGTGGCTCACACCTGTAATCCCAGCATTTTGGGAGGCCAAGGTGGGAGGATTGCTTGAGACCAGGAGTTTGAGGCCAGCCTGGGCAATATAGCAAGACCCCATCTCTATAAAAAACAAAACAATAAAACAAAAATAAGAAGTAGAACTTCATTTTTCCAAGGTAATTTTGAAGCTATTATAATACTCGAATATCCTGGACTTTGAAGCTACTTTCCCCTTTTTTATTATTTTCTTGGTCTTTTGATTGCCATTTTAGTTACTGAAAGTACTTCATAAATAGTATAGCCTTAAGTAATCCATAAAAATTGATGTTCTAGTTCCTTATCAGTGAAAGAGTTTCTGGAAATGAATTGATCTCTCATAGGTATCACTTACTTAAATTTCTGTAAGCTTGTAATTTGGCAAGAGTTTCACAATACCTCAGAACTGAAAAATTTTAAAAATATAGGCCGGGCGTGGTGGCTCACGCCTGTAATCCTAGCACTCTGGAAGGCTGAGGTGGGTGGATTGTTTGAGCTCAGGAGTTCGAGACCAGCCTGAGCAAGAGCGAGACCCCGTCTCTACCAAAAATAGAAAGAAATTAATTGGACAGCTAAAAATATATAGAAAAAATTAGCCGAGCATGGTGGCGCATGCCTGTAGTCCCAGCTACTTGGGAGGCTGAGGCAGTAGGATCGCTTGAGCCCAGGAGCTTGAGGTTGCTGTGAGCTAGGCTGACGCCATGACACTCAAGCAAGGGCAACAGAGTGAGACTCTGCCTCAAAAAAAAAAAAAAAAAAAAAAAAATATGTGTGTGTGTGTATATATATATATATATACATATATATATATAAAACTGAAACATACTCTGGTAAGGGATTCAGACAATACAAAATGTATATATAAAGAAAGTAAAAGTCCTTTGAAGTATCTCATCTCCCTACCAACTCACCTTCACTCTCCCAAAGTACTTGCTGTTGACAATTTATTGTGAATTCTAGAAATTTTTAATTATAGATTTTTATTTTACATAGGATTTTTTACATAAATGGAGTTATAGTATATGGACTGTTCTCTTAAATAGACCCTTTTTTTTCACTTAACATTTTATCTTGGACATCTCATATCAGTATGTAAAAATCTGTCTTGTTCCTTTGTGGCGAAATAGTATTCTTTCGTGCTCCTACGCAATAATTTACTCAGCCAAGTTCCCTATTCATGAGCATTTAAGTTATTTCCAGGTGTGTTAGTTTTACAAATTATGTTGCAACGAACATCCATGTACTTATATCCTTGCATTCTCATTGCCAGTGTATTTGTAGGGTAAATTCCTAAAAGTGGAATTCTTTACTCAAAGGATATGTATATTTTCAAAAAAAAATACATCAGCTTAATTCCCATGAATAAGAGGTGTGGAGGAATGCTTGCCATGCTTGGCTCCCTACCACTGAAACTAGGTATTATCAATTTTAAAATTTTTTCTTTACCTAATAGGTGAAAATGGCATTTCTAGTTTTTATTTATACTACTTTAATTATGAGTAGGGTTAAGTACTTTTAAATACATTAACAGCCATTTCGTGTGTGTGTCTTTTGATCTGAGTCTTATTTTGATTGTACACTGCCGAACTCTTAGCTGTTTGAATATGCACAAAGCAGCTGTAAGCTATCAACAGGTCCAAAGTAGAGAAAGTACCTGATATGACTTGTTTACTTATAAAAGATTCAGAGTGTTAGTTAAAGAAATTGGAATACTCCATTTTTGTTCTATTTAAGGACTTAGAATACTCCTTGAGTTAATGAGAAGAGTTAATACAATCTTAATTTTCATTCCTTTGAGTGAATTTGTATGTCAAAACAGTACCTGACACCCTAGGCACTCAATAAATATTTATTAAGTAAATGGTTTGACATAAACTTAGAAATTTGATCACCAAGGTCCTGGCCTTGTGATACTGGAGCTGTTTTCTTTTCTGTTCACTATTCTCTTTTATATTGGATAGTTTATTTACATTGCTCAAAGTTAGTCTTCTCTACATAAACATTTTATATTTGGATCAGGAATTGTTAAGATTTCATTGAACAATTTGCCAGATCATGAGAAGAATATCTTTCCCCAAAAATTATTAAATGGCTTTTGTCCTTGATACACACATGGCTGGCAAAAAAGTTTGAGAGTAGTTCATTACCTGACCAGGAACACATGTACAGTGGAGGTAGGGAAGGACTTCGCTAATGAAATGGACTGTTGGGAGTTGGTACAGATCCAGTATTACTAAGCTAGATTTTGTTTCCACTTAAGCACCTGTAGTAAAAAATAACAGGGGAGTTGGAGGCAAAAAGAAATAGTATGTGATTGTGAAGGAAGAGCTCTCCTAGTCATTATTAGCCAAAAATCCTAATAGTATTTGCAAAAAGAGTACTCCAGACATTAAGCTCATTTGGCAACCTACACTTGCATTCAGTTTTTAACAGACCTGGGGATTTATCCAGAGTCTTCTGATCAGACTCTCAGATAAGTCCATCCTGTTACCCTAGATTCTCTCCTAGGTTCAGTTGGTCAGATTATTATATTTTCTTCGTTTCTCATGCTCTGAAGAACTACTATCTTCTGTTTCCTAACCTAAGTAACTTTGTTTTAGCTATAGCCTTAAAATGTTTAAAAGGCTGGTTTATTAAATGAACTCCGAGTTTGCAAAAGAGTGAAAGATGATTTTTTGTTATATTTTCTAACAATCTTATAGTTCTTCAGAAGAGGCGTTGGTAACTTGAATTAAAATCTTCCCATTTCTCTCTAAAAACTTTGTTTAGGATAATTTGGCCTAGTAGGTAAAAAACTGGTTACATTGCCTGCTGAATCAAATTTATAATAGTATCTTTCAGACCTTTCCTGCTGAATTGGATTTATAATAATAGCATCTTCCAAACATTCTAAATGTTTTTTTCTGTCAACACAGTGCAGTTATTTTAATGTATCTGCTGTTCCCACTGACTCATCAGGTCTCTTGCAAAACTCAGAGTCAGGCTGAGGAGATATATTGGAGGGTGAAACTGCTATTGTGATAATGAATCCAGCTGTACACTCATGATTTATGAACTTTTCCCTGTGTGTGCATATATATAATTTTCAATTTAAAAATTTTAGAAAGCCAGCAAGCAAACAAGCAGTGGGTCCTGGCATTTTTATAAGAAGTCTTACCAAACATTCAAAGAAAAATAATTTCTGGACCAAGTAACTACTACCTAACTCAGTTTGAGGCTTTCATAACCTTGGTACCGAAACTGAACAATGATAATATAAGATAAGCGAAACACAAGCCAATCTTACTTGTGAATGCATATACAATCCTAAACAAAATATTTATAATTTGAATCAAGCAATATATTTTTAAAAATTACCTCAGTCATCAAATGTGTTTCTGCAAGAAATACATGGTTGGTTTAATATTGAAAATCAGTTTACGTAGTTTACTATATTAACTAATAGATTAAAGGAGAAACATTATATAATCATCTTAATAGTGGTAGAAAAAGCATTTGATTTGAGACATACCCGATATTTAAATTCATGAGTTCATAATGATAACTTAAACTAATTGGTCACCATTGGAGTATTCTATTGAACCAATTTATTACTATGAGAATAATTTATCCTGAGGTCAATAAAGGAAAGAATGAAGTATTTGTCTTGCTTTTAACTGTACTACTGGGCAACCAAATAGTAGATTAAAGGAAATGTCTCTTTATAGAAGTATTTCAGCTAGTAAACAAAGGAGGAATAATTGAATGAGAATATCACCATTTGGTAACCTCTCATAAAATAATGGATCTAGGCATTAATTATCAACAGTTGCTAATATCTCAAAAGGAATGACAACCAGATGACATGTACTCTTGATAGAAGAACACAATACCAGTATGAAGTAGTTCAAACTACTTCATAATTTTCCTCTCTGCCCCTCTAGAAATACTAAAGGTGATTAAGCTTCTAGATCCAACTACCATTTTATAGGAATTACAAAAAACAGAACATGTTAACCAATGTCACATGGATGCCATTTTTAAAACCCAGACATCATAAACTCTCCAGAACAAATGGCATGATTTCCTCAACAAATAAATTGTAAGGAAATTAAGGAAAGCTATAGCTATAAGAGATACAGCAACCAATCATAATATGTGCCTCTTATTTGGCTACTGATTTATTTTTTAATTTAATTTAATTTTATTATTTTATTTTATTTTATTTTAGACAGAGTCTCACTCTGCTGCCCAGGCTAGAGTGCCATGACGTCAGCCTAGCTCACAGCAACCTCAAATCCTGGGCTCAAGTGATCCTTCTGCCTCAGCCTCCCTAGTAGCTGGGACTACAGGCATGCGCCACCATGCCCGGCTAATTTTTTCTATATATTTTTAGTTGTCTAGCTAATTTCTTTCTATTTTTAGTAGAGACGGGGTCTCGCTCTTGCTCAGGCTGGTCTCGAACTCCTGACCTTGAGCAATCCTCCTGCCTACGGCCTCCCAGAGTGTTAGGACTACAGGCGTGAGCTACCACGCCTGACCTTGGCTACTGATTTAAACAAACTATAAAATCAAAAACATTTATAGCATTTGAGACAGCCTTTCCTGTTCACATCTGTGCATAGTTCAAACCCAAACCTATGCCCGGGGAAATTAAGTACACTTACTGCTCCATTTCTGCCTAGCTCAGACCAACAAAGGCCATTCGACAAGATGAGGAGGCTAAAGGAATAATTTGAGATTTATCTTGGGCCCAAATTATAGTATAAGTGGTAATTGACAAAGGCAACATTATAGAAGTAATAACACCACAACAATAAAGTTTTTATAAAGAGTAAGACCTTTGGGGCAGGGCGCAGTGGCTCACGCCTGTAATCCTAGCACTCTGGGAGGCCGAAGTAGGAGGATTACTTGAGCTCAGGAGTTCGAGACCAGCCTGAGCAAGAGCAAGACCCTGTCTCTACTAAAAAATTAAAAAGAAATTAACTGGACAACTAAAAATATGTAGAAAAAATTAGCTGAGCATGTTGGCATACGCCTATAGTCCTAGCTACTCCAGAGCCTGAGGCAGGAGGATGGCTTGAGCCCAGGAATTTTGAGGTTGCTGTGAGCTAGGCTGACGTCACGGCACTCTAGCCTGGGCAACAGAGTGAGACTCTGTCTCAAAAAAAAAAAAAAAGAGAGAGTAAGACCTTTTGTATTCCTTTTTCCTGTTTACAAAAAAAGTATGCCATAAAAAACAAAAATCTGAAATCTTCAGTAGAACAGTGACATTCCTATCAGTTTTCATTTGAATTATGCAATAAGTTTCTCAATATCAGCATTATCTTGATAGTAAAGTGAGAAAAAAGAAACATAGTGGTGATCTGATAGGCTGTTTAATTCAAAATATTTGTGAGACCAGTCTCAGTAGGGTATACATCAAAGGAGTCATTTTAGGATTCTGGATAATCCTAAAAGAGCTGTAGGATATATATTTAGTCCTTAGTTCTTACAGAGTAAAGATTATTTTCTGTTCAGAGACTTTAGAAGTTCCATTTCATCTCGTATTTCTTGGAGTCACAGTAGTGACCAAGACTTCTGAAAGCTGTGTTCTAAAGCAGCATGGTTTCCCACCAAAATTTTCAGGCCAAGAATTGATCTATGCCTTTCAATATAACCACTTCTAATGTCATGCCTTTCAGTATTAACCATGCTCGATGAGAGCTTCATTCCTTGCCTTGGAAGGCCTTAACCTTTCGTGACTGTCCATAAACCATGATTGACCAGGAACTCTCCCGTTCCATAGCATCACCACAAGTTGACCTTGGGTAGGACCATCTTGGAGGCATCATTGGTCTCATAAAATGTAGACAAACTCTCCAGGGACATTCTTTTACCCTCCAGAAAAATTAAGCAAGCAAATGGAAGGTAGGTCAGAAACAGCCAAGACCCAGAGAGTCTGGAAGTTAAGGTGACTTCACCTGAAACTTGAGACTAGAGAGGTCCAAACACAGAGGGGCCAGGGTTGCAGCAAAGGGAGCCAGAAGTGCTAGGAGATGGGTTGAACAGCAGGCCTCAGAGTGGGGCAGGATTGTCCTCAGGCCAGGTTTTTATAGCAACACCTTTATAAAGTTATTGAACATCAGGGAAGTAGAATGTTGAAGCCAGGACTCTTACCCCCATAACTCTCAAGAAGGATGAAGTGGTATTGTGTCTGGGATACAAAACTCCATTAAACGTTTAACTCAATAAAGGATGCGGTTACAAAGATGAGCAAACTACTCAGGAATGAAAGACTGTTTAGAGAAAAGAAAAACAAATGGAACTTCTAGAAAAGAAAAAAACACAATTACTGATACAAAAAATGAAGAGGTTAAACAGTAGATTAGATTATGAATAAAAAGAAAACTGCATCTAGGCTGGACGTGGTGGTTCGTGCCTGTAATCCTAGCACTCTGGGAGGCCAGGGCGGGAGGATTGCTTGAGGTCAGGAGTTTGACACCAGCCTCAGGAAGAGCAAGACCCTGTCTCTACTACAAAAAAAAAAAAAAAAGAAAGAAATTAGCCAGGCAACTAAAAATATAAAAAATTAGCCAGGCATGGTGGCACACGCCTGTAGTCCCAGCTACCTGGAAGGCTGAGGCAGGAGGATCACTTGAGCCCAGGTATTTGAGGTTGCTGTGAGTAGAGTCCAGGGATACTCTTAAACATACTACAATTCACAGGACAGTCTCCCACAACAAATAATTATTTGATTCAAAATTTCATAGTGCTGAGTTTGAGAAACCTTCTAAAGGAATTTTAAGGAATGTACCTTAAGAAAAAGTAAAATGATTCGAAAAGACTAGAAGAAATATAGGAAAAAGTATTGAATAAATGAAATGGTAAACTTGTACCTTGATCCAAATAAATCTTGTCTCTATAAAATAATTTTAGTATCTTATTTGTGGAGTTTAAAAAAAAGACTACTGGAAATATTGGACAGCAGTATTAGATAAGTCAGGAGGAGAGAGTTGGAACTGAAATATTCAAGTCTTTCTATTTGGGAGGATGTCAAGCTATTGTTTAGACTTATGTAACAATTTGTTTTAAGTAACATATATGGTAAAATTTCAAGGATAATTGCTCAAAGAATAGAAATAGAGTGTGGAAGCTAGAGAAAAATATGGGATTTGGGGGGAAAACAAAAAAATTCCAAAGAGAGAGAAACAGAGAGAAAATGAGAATGAGTCATAGAGAAAGAAAAACAAATAAAAAGATGGTAGAACCCAGTTCAAATGTATTCATCGCCGAGGTTGATAGACTAAACTTGACAGTTAAAAAGACAGATTGTCAGATTTTTAAAAATCTAGCCCAAGCAAATTGTGAGATGATAAATATGTATTGTTTAAGCCAATAAATTTGGGGGTAATTTGTTAAGCAGAAGTAGATAACAGTAGATGTATGTTTAAAATTGTTATACCTTCTTGGTGAATTAAACCTTTCATTATTATGCAGTTACCTTCTAATCTCTAATACAATTTTTCTCCTAAAAACAAATTTGTCTGATATTCTTTTTTTTTTTTTTCCTTTGGAGACAGAGTCTAATTTTTCTATTTTTTGTAGAGCTGAGGTCTCGCTCTTGCTCAGGCTGGTCTCAAACTCCTGAGCTCAAACGATCCTCCCACCTTGGTCTCCCAGATTGGTAGAATTACAGGTATGAGCCACCACATCTGGCCAAATTTACCTGATATTAATAAAATTATATCAGCTTTCTTTTGGTTAGTATGTGGTATATCTCTTTCCTTAACTTTCAGCTTTTACGTGTCCTTATATTATGTCTGTTTTTATTTTTTAAGAGAACAGAATCTTGCTCTGTCGCCCAGGCTGGAGTGCAGTGGCACAGTCATAGCTCACTGCAACTTTGAAGTCCTGGGCTGAAGGGCTCAAGGGACTACAGGTGCATGTCACCACACCTGGCTAATTAAAAAACTTTTTTTGTGTGTGTGTAGACATGGTCTCACTATGTTGCCCAGGCTAGTCTCAAACTCCTGGCTTCAAATGATCCTTCCACCTTGGTCCCCCAAATTGCTAGGATTACAGGCGTGAACCACCCCTGTATGGCTTATTATGTCTTTTATAAACAGTGTATGTCTAGATTTTGTTATTTAATCCAGTCTGTCAATCTTTGTGAATTTAGTTTATTTACATTATTGTAATTGTTGATATTTTTAATCTATTCGAACCATTCTGCCATCCTAAATTATTATTTTAGTTTGTCCCACTTTTCCTGCTGCTTTATAATCTCGTCTTTAAAAAAAAAATGCTATCTCTATTATCCCTGCTCCCCAAGTAAAGAACATTAGCACACTCTCACATCACTCTCTTCTGTGCCCCGACCCCATCGGGTTGTTATTTTCTAGGTCAGTCAGAAAGGAGGGACTATTCAATAAATGGATTTGGAAGATCTCCATTTGCTGCGTAACTACATGGTCTGGCTCCTTTCTATCTTTTTAAATACTCTCTCCTTGCCTCACTCTACTTCAGCCAATATTGTCCTTTCTGCTTTATGAATCCACTAAAATTGTTTCTGCTTCAGGACCTTTTAGAATTGCTATATTCCCTCTGCCTGAAATGCAGGCTTTTCCTTGCCATCCTATGTCAGGAGCGTGCTGCAGCCAGCTCGTATTAGCTGCTGAGAGCCAATTGTGTGCATCTCTTTCCAAAACCCTCAGTTGTCAGATACTCTAAATCAGAGGTTTGTTTGTTTTAATTCTGGAGAGCCTGCTTATCAGCACACCAGTGATCTTATCTGAAGTGGTCCTTCCCCTCCCCAGTCACGCTCTATCCCAGTACTTGTTTCATTTTCTTCATTGAACTTATCATTTCTTGAAATGTCTTTTTGATCTTTTTTTCACTTATTTTCTGTCTTCTGTGACTTCAGTGTACAAACAGTGAAATAAAGCAGGGTCTGTAACTGCCTTGTCCTCTGCTATACTCCCAGGACCTAGAACAGTACCCAGCACGTTCTAGGAATTTAATAAAATGTTTGTTGAATTAACTGAATAAGTGAATTACTCAGAAGTGGTGATAATTTTAAGCTATGTCATTCTCTGTAGAATTTTCTTCAGGAAATTAGAGGAAAATAATTATATTTTTCTTTCTTTTTATAACTTTTTATTATGGAAAATATCAAAGGTACAGAAAAGTTGGAATAGCATAATGAACCTCCATGAACTCATCACCCAGCTTCAACAATGTTGCAAATTTGTTTTCAAGCCTCCACCTAAGTTATTCATAGAATATTTAAAAGAACATTCCAGATATCACATGATTTTACTTTCCTATTTAAAAAAAATAGTATGTTTTCAAAGTTTTCAGATTATTTCAAAAATAAAAATATTTTTTATTTTTATTTATTTTTGAGACAGAGTGTCACTCTCTTGCCTAGGCCGGAGTGTGGTGGTGTGATCATAGTTGACTGTAACCTCGAACTTCTAGGCTCAAGCAGTCCTCCTGCCTCAGCCTCCCAAGCAGCTAGGACTAGAGGTGCATCACCATGCCTGGCTAATTTTTTTTTTTTTTTTTTTGAGACAGAGTCTTGCTCTGTCACCCTGGGTAGAATGTAGTAGCATCATAAAGCTCACTGCAGCCTTCAACTCCTGGGCTCAAACGATCCTCCTGATTTAGCCTCCTGTGTAGCTGGGACTACAGGTGTGTGCCACGATGCCCAGCTGATTTTTTTTTTGTAGGGATGGGGGGTCTCACTTTTGCTCAGGCTGGTCTCGAACTCCTGAGCACAGGCAGTCCTCCTGCCTCAGCCTCCCAGAGTGGCCTGGCTGATTTTTTAATTTTTTGTAGAGGTGGGGTCTTGCTATGTTGCCCAGACTGGTCTCGAATTCCTGGGCTCAAGCGATCCTGCTGCCTGGGCCTCCCAATATCTGTGAGTCATCACACCCAACCAAAAATGTCTTTTCGCGTTTGATTTGTTTAGTCAGGAGTCAGGATCCTAACGAGATTCACACCTTGCAATTGGTTGATATATCTTTTTTTTTTTTCTTTTTCTGTTTGTTTTTTTTTTTTTTTTTAATTAGAGACAGGGCCTTACTCCGGTACCCAGGCTGGAGTACAGTGGCTTGATCATAGCTCATTGTAACCTCAAATTCCTGGGTTCAAGAGATCCTCCTACCTCAGCCTCCCAAGTAGCTAGGACTAAAGACACGCGCCACCACACCTGGATAATTTTTTTTTCCTTCTAGAAGAGTCTCAATATGTTGCCCAGGCTGATCTCAAATTCCTGATCTCAAGCAATCCTTCCCGCCTTGGTCTCCCAAAGTGTTGGGATTACAGGCATGAGCCACCACACCAGCCTTGTTATGTCTCTTTAAGTCTCTTTTATCTATAAAAGTTCACCTTTTTAGTTTCTGCCATTTATTTGTCGAAGAAATCAGATTGTTTTACATTCTGAATTTGGTCATTATATTCTTGTGGCGATGTTTAGCATGGTCTTCCTTTGTGTTTTCTGTGATCTAGTAGTTAGATTTAGAGGCTTGATTAGATTCAGTTTCCATTCTTTTGGTAAGAATACATCGTAGGTTATACAGGGTATTTTTCATTGTATTATGGTAGGAGATTGTGTTGTCCCATTTTTTGTGATGTTTAGGTTGGCCAGTGGGTTCCAGATCACCCTGATCCATCTGTTATAATAGGTTGTGCCTTGGCCTTTCACCTAATGGTTTTAATAACCATTGATGATCATTGCCTAGATTTATCATTTCATTAAGGGTTGCTAATTGATGGGTTTTTCCCCCCTAATTCTATCATTCCATCTGTCATTAATTTACTAGAATGCTTCTATAAGGAAGAAATTTTCCTTTAAGTCTTGGCTACCCTGAAATACAGTTGGCATAAGAAAAATAGGATAATTGTTTGATTCTTTTCATTTACTGTTTGTCAGAATAATGTGTTGTTTCCTTAACAACCCTGCAAAGATTGACTAATTTTTAAAAATACCATTTTGGGTATTTCATGTATTTGCATTTCAACTGCATTGTTTATTTTTAGTGCTCATATTATCCCATTTTTCGCCATTGGGAACCCCTTCAGGTTGGTTCTTGTGAGCTTTGATATGACCCAGTAATTCTGACAGTTTTTTGGCTGTTTCCCAAGCCCATCTTGTATATTTAAAGTTGTGAGTTTTTTTCTTTAATTTTTATATTGGCTGTGTTTTTCCTCAATATTAAAAATCTTAGTTTTTAATAGCATGTATATAACTTTTTGTTTTCTCTCTTCTCTCCTACCATTCTATGTAATTATATAATTTTTACATAATAAAGAAACAAAGTTAGGGAAGTGCTCGAGTAACACAAACTCTGCTGTCTTAGGGACCAAGTCTTTTTTTTTTTCCTTAATATTTTGTACACCAAATTCCTGTCGGGTACCTCTTTTAACATAAAAAAAAAATGGAAGGGTTTGTACAAAAATAATACTTGATTAAATGACCTAATGTAATTTATAAGGGTTGGACAGCTCTGGAGGCAGAAAGCTTTTACTGCCATTATCAGTAGCAGCAGTGTGTAGAGTGGCCCATGCCTAGTACAGTATTATGCACTGGGTAGATAATAAACATTCTATTTTTTTCCTCTTAGATTTGGGTAACTTTAAGAGTAGGGTTTCTGTAGGCTGGAATTCTAAAAGAATAGTGTCTCCAAAAGTCTTTGTATTGTTAAGGAAAGGAAGGACCTATGTTTATTTATTTATTTATTTATTTTTGGTTTACCTTCCTCATTCTTTAATGTTATTTATTTGTTTATAATAGATTTAGGGGGTGCAAGTTGAATTCTGTTACAGGTATATATTATAGATATATTGTATAGTGGTGAAGTCTGGGCCACATTTACTTCTTAAAGATTTGTTTTTGCTCCTGCTGGAGAGGGGGTCAACATTCTCCAAGCAATGCCGATTGAGTTCTACTACTCTACGATTAAATTTGAATACGAAAATGAGTTTTATTAATATAGAATCAACATGTAGTTATTTGGTGCTGATGTTTCTTCAATACCAATGAGAAACTAACTGGGTTTACTTTTTTTTCCCCAGATGATGGGCGTAAGAAAGCTCGAAATGCTTATCTCAATAATTCAAATTACGAAGAAGGAGATGAATATTTTGATAAAAACTTGGCACTCTTCGAGGTAATATACTTTTTATTTCAGCATATTACAGGGGTACAAATGTTTGAGTTACGTATATTGCCCTTGCCCCACCTGAATCAGAGCTTCAAGCATGTCCATACCCCAGACGGTGCACACTGCACCCATTAGATGTGAATATACCCATCCCCTGCTCCCCACTCCCACCTGCCCGACACCCAGTGAATGTTATTACTATATGTACACTTAAGTGTTAATACCAATTTGATGGTGAGTACATGTGGTGCTTGTTTTTCCATTCTTGGGGTACTTCACTTAGTAGAATGGGTTCCAGCTCTATCCAGGATAATACAAGAGGTGCTAGATCACCATTGTTTTTTGTGGCTGAGTAGTACTCCGTGGTATACATAAACCACATTTTATTAATCCACTCACGTATTGACAGGCACTTGGGTTGTTTCCACATCTTTGCAATTGTGAATTGTGCTGCTATAAACATTTGAGTGTGGATGTCTTTTTTATAAAATGTCTTTTGTTCTTTGGGGTAGATGCCCAGTAATGGGATTGCTGGATCAAATGGTAGTTCTACTTGCATCTCTTTGAGGTATCTCCATATTGCTTTCCACAGAGGTTGTACTAGTTTGCAGTCCCACCAGCAGTGTATGAGTGTTCCTATCTCTCCGCATCCATGCCAACATTTATTGTTTTGGGACTTTTTGATAAAGGCCATTCTTAATGGAGATAAGCGATATCCCATTGTGGTTTTGATTTGCATTTCTCTGATGATTAAAGATGTTGAGCATTTTTTCATATGTTTGTTAGCCATTAATCTATCTTCTTTTTAAAAGTTTCTGTTCTCCCAGAGTGTCCTTTGCCCACTTTTTGATAGGATTGTTTGATTTTTTTCTTGCTGATTTTCCTGAGTTCTATATAGATTCTAGTTATCAGCCCTTTATCAGATGTGTAACATGTGAATATTTTCTCCCATTCTGTAAGTTGTCTGTTTACTCTCATGATAGTTTCCTTGGCTGTGCAGAACCTTTTTTATTTATTTATTTACTTATTTATTTGAGACAGAGCCTCACTCTGTTGCCCAGGCTAGAGTGCCGTGGCGTTAGCCTAGCTCAGAACAACTTCAAACTCCTGGGCTCAAGCGATCCTTCTGCCTCAGCCTCCCAAGTAGCTGGGACTACAGGCATGTGCCACCATGCCCAGCTCATTTTTTATATATATTTTTTTTTAGTTGTCCAGATGATTTCTTTCTATTTTTTTAGTAGAGACGGGGTCTTGCTCTTGCTCAGGCTGGTCTCGAACTCCTGACCTTGAGCGATCCACCCACCTCGGCCTCCCAGAGTGCTAGGATTACAGGCGTGAGCCACTGCGCCCGGCCTGCAGTAGCTTTTTAAGTTGATCAGGTCCCATTTATTTATTTTTGTTGTTGCTGTTCTTTGAGGTAATATTTGGGAGAAGACTATGACAGAGATTTCAGGAATAGGTCTTAAGATAGCCATTTTCTACCCCATTTGGTTTTAAAATAGTAAAAGCTGGATAATTTAGTAACTGATGTTAAAATATAATAGTTACAGTTGTAACTGGTTGATATATTAATAGTTAATTTTGTCTATATAATCTAATTATAGAGAGCAGCCATTAAATCAAATTTTTATGAAGTTAAGGAAGAGGAGTATTGACCTCTCAGGCATATGGATAACCTTGCAATCTAATTCAGCTGTGATTTAAATGTCTTTATTAGAATTATCTTTTTTTTTTTTTAGAATTATCTTTCTTCTAAGTGTAAAGCCGTATATTTCTACACCCCATGTTTGGGAAGACTATCATTTACTTTACAACTAACTAAATAAAAATCACTATAGGAAGCAGGCTGCCAGGTTAAGCAGACCTATATCACTTTTCTTTAATTGACAAATAGTAATTGTATATTTTTATGGGGTGTAGTGTAATATTTTGATATATGTATACATTGTAGAATGATTAAGCTAATTAACATATATCATCTCATATACTTATTTTTTGTGGTAGGAGCATTTGAATTTTACTTCATTAGCAATTTCAAAATATGTAATAGGTTATTGTTAACTATAGTCACCATGCTGTGCAATAGGTCTCAAAAATTATTCCTAGGCCAGGTGCAGTGGCTCACATCTGTAATCCTAGCACTTTGAGAGGCCAATGAGGTAGGATCACTTCAGGCCAGAAGTTCAAGACCAGCCTGAGCAACATAGCGAGACCCTGTCTTTATGAAAAATAGAAAAATTAGCCAGGAATAATGACACACACCTGTAGTCCTAGACTCTTGGGAGGCCGAGGCAGAAGGATCACTTGAGCCCAGGAGTTTGAGGTTGCAGGTAGCTGTGATGATGCTACTGCACTCTAGCCCAGGCAACAGAGCAAGACCCTATCTCAAAAAAAAAAAAAAAAAGACAATTATTCCTCTGTCTAATTGAAATTTTGTACCCTAAGACTAACATCTCCCCATTTCCTGCCCACCCCACCCCAGCATGTGATAACCACCATCTACTCCCTTCTATGAGTTCAACTTTTTTAGATTCCACATATAAATGAGATCATGTGGTATTTGTCTTTCATGCCTGGCTAATTTCACTCAACATAATGAAAAGGACCTGTATGTCTTATCTAAGACAACATGGGCTTTGGTGGAGTCTGTGGTCAGGTTGTTGAAAGGAGCCAGGTTTATACCAACACTATCTTTGTCTGGCTTTGGACAATGACGCAAGTGCCACTTCTCTCTATGTGCCTTTTTTTTTAAATGATATTTTCTCTCAGCTTCCTTCAAGCAAAGGTCTGAGGTGAATATTTAGTTCATTCACAAAAGTTTTCCCTTGACCTGTCTATGCTTGATGCTACAAATGATAGCCATAAGTGTTAGTAACCAAAAAGGGGGGATACCGTAGTTAAGAATCATATTAGCTGGGCAGGTGTGGTGGCTCACGCCTGTAATCCTAGCACTCTGGGAGGCCGAGGCGGGTGTATTGCTTGAGCTCAGGAGTTCAAGACCAGCCTGAGCAAGAGCAAGATCCCCATCTCTTAAAAACAAAAAGGAGTCATATTAGCAATGTTCTTTATTAGGTTACTGTAGGGGCTAATAAATTTTGTTTTTACTGAGATAAACTTACATAGCTATTAGAATAATGAAAGTTTCCATTTAAGAAGTTTATAAGTAGAAAAAAACATGGAGTTTCCTCAAAAAAAAAAATAAAATAAAATAAAGCTACTATATGGTCCAGCAATTCCACTACTGGGTATATATCCAAAATGAAATCAGTACGTCAAAGTGATAGCTGTATACCCATGTTCATTACAGCATTACCAACAATAGCCAAGATTTGGAATCAACCTAAGTGTTTATCAATGGATGAATGTATAAAGAAAATGTGATACACACACACACACACACACACACACACACACACACACTCTGAAATATTATTCTTCCTTAAAAAAGAAGGAAATCCTGTCATTTGCAAGAACATGGATAAACCTGGAGGACATTATGTTAAGTGAAATAAGCCAGACACAGAAAGACAGATAGTGTGTGATCTCCCTTATGTGTGGAATCTAAAAAAGTTGAACTCATGGAATCAGAAAATACAGTGGTGGTTTCCGGGGGTGAGGGGGAGGAGAGGAGGAGGGAAGAGAGAGGTGTTAGTCACAGGGTACAAAGCTTCAGTTAGACAGGAGGAAAAAGTTTTTGATCTCTTTTTTTTTTTTTGAGACAGAGTCTTGCTCTGTTGCCTGGGCTAGAGTGCCGTGGCGTCAGCCTAGCTCACAGCAGCCTCAAACTCCTTGGCTCAAACGATCCTTCTGCCTCAGCCTCCCTAGTAGCTGTGACTACAGGCATGCACCACCATGCCTGGCAAATTTTTATATATATATATATATATATATATATATATATTTTCTTTTTTTTTTTAAATTTTTAGTTGTCCAGATCATTTCTATTTCTTAGTAGAGACGGGGTGTCACTCTTGCTCAGGCTGGTCTCGAACTCCTGACCTTGAGCGATTGACCCGCCTCGGCCTCCCAGAGTGCTAGGATTACAGGTGTGAGCCACCGCGCCCAGCCAGGAAAAAGTTCTTGAAATCTGTTGTATAGCATGGTGACTATAATTAATAATGTATACTTGAAAATTGCTAAGACAGTGATTTTAAATGGTGTCACCACAAAAAAAAAGTATTTGAGGCCAGGGATATGTTAATTAGATTGATTTAATCATGCCAAAATGTATACATATATCAAAACACATTGTACACCATAAATGTATACAATTTTTATCTGTCAATTAAAAAAATTTTGTAAGGATTCCTGTTGCGTTAAGTGTGATTTTTTTTTAATGTTGTGACGGGGGAGAGGGAAGGAGAATAAAGTCTCATTTATAAATTTTCTTATAATATTTACATGTGAAATATTTTTTCATTTATGTTTCAGTTTTTTGGTAGAAATGTTTTGATGCTTATTTTCAGTGTTCTTCATAACTCATTTCTTCCATATTACTGGCTTTATAGGAAGAAATGGACACCAGACCAAAGGTGTCTTCTCTCCTCAACCGCATGGCCAACTACACTAATCTGACTCAAGGAGTAAAGGAACATGAAGAGGCAGAAAACATCACAGAAGGGAAAAAGAAGCCTACCAAGGTGAGGCCTCAAAATAACAAGGACGAATTAGAGGATTGTATATAAGACAGGAGGAAATACCCAGGGCATCATTCTGTGTTCAGTTACTGTTAAAGGCTTGATATGTGCCTGGCACTTTTCTGGGCACTTGGGTCATAGCACAAACAGAACATACAATGTCCAGGCTGTCACGCAGTCTAAATTCTAGTGTGGGGAGACAGCCCTTAAGTTGTTTTAACTGTGTTAAAATATATAAAATATTAAGTGTTAATAAGTGCTTTAACAAAAATTTAAGCAGGGTAAAGAGACTGGCAAAGGAGCCAGAATGGAAGTGGGTGCTGCTTTGGATAGGGTGGACAGGGAAAGCCTTTCAGACAAGGCGATATTTGAGCAGAGATCTAGCTTGTGAGGGAGTGAGCCATGTGGGAAAAGAGCATTCCCAGGGAGAGGGAACAGCAATCACTTCAAGAGAAGAATGTCCACACTCATCTGCCCATGCCATCTGTCTGTTGTGAAATTGTTGGGTTTTTTAAAGACCAAATATCAGTTTGTCTCAAAATGAAAATATGAGACATTCAATTTAGCATTCTGGTTCTTCAGCTCTATGAAAAGGGGTAAAATGGCCCTCAGATCTTCATTTTATCATTTACTTTATTTACCAACTACAGTGAGAATTTCTGCCAAATTCTGAGGCAATTCTATCAAGTCCTTATTCAGTTTTTAAATGAAGAGAAAGACAACAGCTTTGAAAAACAGAAAACTTGAAAATTGTTGGGGGCGCGCTTAAAAGTTTATTTGTGGCCAAATGCCTATGTGTAATAAAAAAATGTGTGGGAACCTATGTAAAGTAAAAATATGTAGCTCTAGGAATAATAAAAGTATGGTGATAAACATTTGAAAGATGGAAATTTTATATGTGCCTTTTAAAAGGTAGTGCTTAAACTTAGGATCTCTCCTTTGGGATTAATATGGTAGTTGGGATTCAAGTGGTTATATAAAAGTAAAAGAATAAAAACCTCTCTTTGGGATGACTATATGATTTTTTTGTCTTGTCAACATCTTTCTTTCCAGACCCCCCAAATGGGTACCTTCATGGGTGTCTACCTCCCGTGTCTACAAAATATTTTTGGAGTGATCCTCTTTCTACGCCTTACGTGGGTGGTAGGCACAGCTGGAGTTCTTCAGGCTTTTGCCATTGTCCTTATCTGTTGCTGCTGTGTAAGTCCTGCATTGACTCTTGCAGATTACCTGGAACATTGTAAATTCTCAAGCATATGCACTTGACCTCTTTGGGAATAAAGCAAAGGATCTAGGGAAAGACTCATGATCTCAACAGGAAAGATTATTCCAATATTAAAACCTAAAGGACTTTCAATTATTTAGTGCCTGTTATTCACTGGTTGCTATCTATTATATTATATGATATACTAGAAATTACAAAGTAAGACTTCAATTAGAAATAAGAGATAAAGTCCCTATCTTTTTTTTTTTTTTTTTTTTTTTTTTTTTTGAGGCAGAGTCTCGCTTTTGTTACCCTGGCTAGAGTGAGTGCCGTGGCGTCAGCCTCGCTCACAGCAACCTCAAACTCCTGGGCTCAAGCAATCCTACTGCCTCAGCCTCCCGAGTAGGTGGGACTACAGGCATGTGCCACCATGCCCGGCTAATTTTTTCTATATATTTTTAGTTGTCCGATTAATTTCTTTGTATTTTTAGTAGAGACGGGGTCTCGCTCTTGCTCAGGCTGGTCTCGAACTCCTGAGCTCAGAACGATCCGCCCGCCTCGCCTCGGCCTCCCAGAGTGCTGGGATTACAGGCGTGAGCCACCGCGCCCGGCCTAAAGTCCCTGTCTTTAAAGAATTCACAATCCAAACCATTTCAGCTTGATAGCATCAAAGTTGTGACAGAAAATGTGTTAGAAAATGTAATGTACTACTCCAGTATGTACTGAGAAATAAAACTGAGAGTTATTTGGGGGGTGAGGGATATTTGGTGTTTTGTTTTGAAGTCTCTTCCCTTCCTTAGAAATTTGGTGGTTCTTTCCAGGTCTTCTCTTCACTATACCTAGAACATTTTGATCTTCCTTTAATTTAAACTCCTCCTATTTATGTATACCAGCCACATCTATCAAATTTATTATAGGTTTCTACTGTCTTCTTTTATCACAATAACCATTAAACCCTCCCTGCACATTGTGCTCAGCTGAGTACTGTACAAAACAGGTTGGCTATCATAAACAGTTGCCTATCATTGGGTATGATAGGCAACTACCTCCATAGAAGAAGTAGAGTTAAATGTCTGATCAGTGCTCTGAGGTCTACAGATGGAAAAGTAGTACAGAAATGTCATCTTTGCACAGTAACAATCCTCTCCTTTCACTTTCTCTACAGGTCAAGCAGATATAGTCCATATCATTAATAACTTGAAATTAATGGTACCACCTTTTTTTTTTTGAAGTTTCTCAAGCTTAAAATTTCAAGGCTGTATTTGATTCCTTAATTGCCTCACTCTTGTAATCAGCTACCAGTACTAATCCATTCTCTCTCTAAATCTCTTACATTCAAGCCTTCCTTTTTGTTCCCACTACCTCCACTGTAATTTTTGCTTCTCACTAAACTACTATAGTAGCATACTAAGTGGTCACTCTGCCTCCAGCTACTCCCCATCTGTAGTTCATTTTATACTGTGCTACCCGGTAATGTTTTTAAAATACGGTTCGTATGTACTCAAAAGCCTTCAGTGGTTCCCTTTCTTACTGAATATTGTTCTTGGTGTCATAGTTACCTTTAGGCAGGTTCTAACCTATTTTCCAAGTTGTTTCCCTACTTATTCTTTTCGAATATGTTATACTGTATTTCCTGTTTAACTAGGAGATACAGGGTGAGATTAGCAATTCTTAAATAGCACATAACCTACTGATTATAATGTAGGAGGATTTTAACAGAATACTCCAGATATTATTAGAATAGTGTGACTAGTGCGATGAGTGGGACCACATAATCTTATTTCCATACCATTGGGTATGATAGGCAACTACCTCCATAGAAGAAGTAGAGTTAAATGTCTGATCAGTGCTCTGAGGTCTACAGATGGAAAAGTAGTACAGAAATGTCATCTTTGCACAGTAACAATCCTCTCCTTTCACTTTCTCTACAGACAATGTTAACTGCTATCTCCATGAGTGCCATTGCCACTAATGGAGTGGTGCCAGGTCAGTAGGCCAAGATTGGGTTTTGGGGATTGTCAATGATTACTCTGTGTTCATGCTATACAGCTAGAGGTACAAACTTTTGGGGAACGGAATACTGTTTAGTCTGTTCCATACTATAGCAGAGTAACGGCCTGTAGGACATAGACACTAATACTATTTGACTATAGGATACTTTCTTTTAAAATCTCTATTTTCTAAACTAGAATGCTTTAATTTTAGTCACATTCTTAGCTTCTTTTAATTAGAATATATTTTCTTGGGCTATCTCATGCCTGTAGTAAATATCTCCTATTTTTTTCTAAGTAATAACTGGCAAACTGTAATGCTTCATGTGGCACATTAGATGGGCAGTATATCCTAAAATAAAGGTTGCATCTTTTACTTCCCACTAGTAAATCATTTTATCACATTCATGGTTTTTAGAAGCCTGAAACATTTGTCCTTCGTACGTATTTTTATTCTTATTTATGACTTATTACATTCCTCTTACTAATGTACTCTCTTTATCCTATTTACCTTCTATTTTGTCTTTTAGCTGGAGGCTCATACTTTATGATTTCCCGGGCACTGGGCCCAGAGTTTGG
Organism: Indri indri; assembly: GCA_004363605.1. Lineage (NCBI taxonomy): Eukaryota > Metazoa > Chordata > Mammalia > Primates > Indriidae > Indri > Indri indri. The sequence continues at coordinate 43,838 of RJWJ010009376.1, forward strand.
TGGGGCTGTTGGCCTGTGCTTTTACCTTGGTACCACATTTGCAGCAGCCATGTATATCCTTGGTGCCATTGAAATCTTTCTGGTGAGTAATGACTTAATTTTTGTCTACTATATAGAAGAGATACAGATTTGAGTTTATTTTGTTCTTTGATATCAATGCTTCTGAGAGATCAGCTATAGGAATAAATCAGGTGATGGATTGCTAACCTGTTGCTGTCCTCTTATTGTGAATATGAGGTAGGAAGGTTGAAGTTCCCACCCTTTGCCAGACAACCCTTCCCCTCCACCCAGTCGCCACCACTCTATCACCTCAACCAAGAAGTTAAAGTCTTGGAGACAAGACTTGAACCAATGGGAAGAAGTAAAATAAAGTTTATCTCTTTTGATATCTTCATTGCCATGAAATAAAATGTTTTTAATTTCTCTATTTATTCACTGAGATATATTTTTTACTATTTAAAGTAGTGATAGCAGAAGCAGAGCTCAAGGTAATCATTATAGTTATTTTATATAACCCTTTGAATAAAATTATTCATTTATTCCTTTTTTCCCTTTTGGAAATGTAGTTATTCAGAACAGCATGTATAATAGACCAAAACAAACAAACAAAATCCATGACATCCCATTTATGTAGGCATTTCAGATCCAAATCGAAATTAGGCTAATTCTCCAGTCATTTTCTGTCCCAGCTTTGCTTTCCTTTGTGGAAGCAAATGAAAACTACTACAGCCTTTTTCTTTCTTTCTTTCTTTTTTTTTTTTTGTCTCTACCCAAGATGGAAAACTACAGCCCTTTTACTTGATTATTTTGAAATGACCTAATTTTTTACTTTTTTTTGCCTAACAGGTATATATTGTCCCCCGGGCTGCCATCTTTCGCAGTGACGATGCATTCAAGGAATCGGCAGCCATGCTAAATAACATGCGTGTCTATGGCACAGCTTTTTTGGTCCTCATGGTGTTGGTGGTATTTATCGGCGTACGCTATGTGAACAAGTTTGCTTCACTTTTCCTGGCCTGTGTCATTGTGTCCATCTTGGCCATCTATGCTGGAGCCATCAAGTCTTCTTTCGCCCCTCCACACTTCCCGTACGTGTCTGTCTCTCTTCCTAGCCATCATTATTGGGTAGTCATTGGCAATATCTGGTGGTGTAATCATTTCAAGTCAGACTATCACAGAGTCTTCCCGAAATTTCCCTCTTGGATAAGCCCAGGTAGACTTCCTTCCCAGCCTAGGCAAGAAGACTCCCAACAAACTATATTCTGTCTATCCTCTTCCTTGCCAGGGTGGGGAACCTGCAGCCACGGGGCCACATGTGGCCCTCTAGATCCCCAAGTGCGACACCTTAACTGAATCCAAACTTCACAGACCAAATCTCCTTATTTGTTCTGTAAAATTTGGATTCAGTCAAAGGGCCACACTCAAGGATCCTGAAGGCCACATGTGGCCCCAGGGCCTCAGGTTCCCCACCCCTAATAGGGACTGGCTGACACTGAGTGTTTTCTGTAATCTTGTTACAGAGATTGTCTTTGGAAAGTTTTCTGGATCCTCTGGGGATCAAACTCATCGGTTCTATGTTGATTTAACCAGATGATAGAAAAATAGATTTTTCAAGACAAAAAGACAGGTCCGTTAACGTTTAATGACTTGCCCCAAAGTTAATTAATGACAGAACAAGAACACGAACCCTGTGATTTCCTGACTTGCCATCCAGTGTTACTATGCCACGCTATGTAATGTCAGTAATAGATTCCATCATAAGTTTTTAGTCTGCTTGTCTAGGGCCTGTAAAATAGCTGAAGATCCTTTTTAGAGTCATAAAAGTTCTAAAGGTGACATTCTGGCTATATCTCAATTTGGGAAATTGCATTTTGGCTCGAGTTCTCCGTTGAGGCTTCTCCTCTTTTTTTGGTTGGTAAAAGGTCACGATGCATGGTATTTTCTTTAAGACGATAGAGCAAAACAAGGCAAAAAACCTAGTGGAATATATGAAATATGACTGGGAAGTGTTGAGAGCTGTTGAAGCTGAGTAATAGGTACGTGATTCATTATGTATTTGTGCAGTCAGTTTGCAGATCTTAAAAGTTGCCTTGTTCGACTTGAGGGCTATTTTAATTGTGGATGTTTTATTCCTTTGTTCATATTTATGTCTCTGGGTTAAAGAAAAAAAATAAAACCAGCAGTTAATATTTGTATTATCCTTAAATACCCTCACTCCCACTGAGTCTAGGCTTAAGTTCAAAAACAGTTTTCTCTTAGGTCATAGAGGTATGTGCTTTTTTTAAATTCTAGCCAAGCTGTTTTCCTCACAACAGTAGCCAGAAGGTTCAACCTTTAGCATAACATTTTCAAGGGGATTGTTACCAATGTAAGGCTTTTCTAGGCCAAAAAAAATAGAGGCTTTTTTTATTTTAATAAGAACAAAAGGACTTCAGGATTCTTTTAGACCTAACAATTTTAGCCTAAAACCTTAAGAAGATGAGTCAGCATAGTGTCTTCACTGTTCTTCAATTTGAATTCTGTCAGCAGCCTGCCACCTATGACCTTGGGCCAAATACCTTACATATTTCCCTAACCTTCAGTTAACTCTGTAACTCCCTAAAGTTCAGTTCCTTGGTTCACAGCATAGAAATGCCAATACTAATACATTGCGTGATTGCTGTAAAGATTGAAGTAGCAGAAAATGTAAATCACAATTCACAGTGCTGCTCACCCATGACAGTAGAAAGTCTTAGAGATGAGATTTTATTTTTCCTTTACTAATCTATTTTCTTCTTTTAGTGTATTTTTTCCTTGCTTGATCTTTCTCCCTATTTGTTTTCACTTAGGGTCTGCATGCTGGGTAACCGCACCCTTTCATCGAGACACATTGACATTTGCTCTAAGACCAAGGAAATTAACAACGTGACAGTTCCATCAAAGTTATGGGGCTTCTTCTGTAACTCAAGTCAATTTTTCAATGCTACCTGTGATGAATACTTTGTTCATAATAATGTCACTTCAATCCAGGGCATTCCTGGATTGGCTAGTGGTATCATTACAGGTAAGTTAGGGGGTTATTTGAGAAGTTTTTTTTTGTTCTCTGAGGAAAATAGGCTTTGACATCTTAGACTCTTCTATTGTTCATGAAGACTCACTGCTATGGTGCCACTTCCCTCCTTAAGTATAGCACACAGCTCTTAATTCAACATATTTCTGCTTTTCTGTTAGTAAAATTATTCAGGACTCCTTTACAGAGTCTCGTCTTCTAAAATTTACCCCTTTTGAGAGCAGAGCCGAACAAGTCACTTTTTAACCTAGGATAAGATAAAAATATTCTGTGTATTATTGTAAAATTGCCAATATTATTCCTGCATTGACAGAATAGAACTATTTAATGTCACCACATCCACATATGTGTTTTCCTAACTCAGGTAAATTCCTAAAACTCTTTGGTTAAGTGACTTCTATCTTAAACAGTTGTTCCACAAATTTCTTTGCAGGGAATCAAGTTCACACTATGGTGTTAGAAACAGCATTGATGACTAATAAAAAGGAGTAATGGGCTTTGAGGGGCATTCAGCTTGAGTCTTCTTAACTTTTACTAATTTACTTTAGTAAAGTTAATTGCATTTGTATGTACCAAAGCATTTTGTCAAATTGTATTTGAACTGGATGAGGAGGACATGCTTTTGGTTTTATTTCTTGGAACTCTGCCTTCTTAGAAGGGCATTATGTTTTTATTTGTGTTTTATTATGTAATGCATATGTGTGTATATATACTCATGTAGAAGCAAACATACCTTTAAAAACTATATAAATGAAGAGTCTGATTTTGAGTGTTGTTTGGATAGGAAATTAATTATCTTCTTTCCATATTGCTGTTGATTATATTCCATTTTTCTCACTGCAGAGAATCTTTGGAGTAATTATCTACCCAAGGGAGAGATCATTGAAAAGCCCTCAGCCAAATCTTCTGATGTCTTAGGCAGCTTAAACCACGAATATGTTCTTGTTGACATCACCACCTCCTTCACTCTTCTGGTGGGAATCTTCTTTCCCTCTGTCACCGGTAAGCAGATAGGTTGTTGCCTATATTAGAAGCTGTCAGACCCAGGGAGTGATTTTTCTCGGGAGACACAATTATATTCTCAGGATTCCTAGATTTGCCTAGTTTTTGATATCAGTATGAATATCAAAATGTTGAGGAACTCAAGAAATTAACTTGATTTTTTTTCCCCTCTTGAAAGGTATCATGGCCGGATCAAACAGGTCTGGAGATCTGAAAGATGCTCAGAAGTCTATTCCCATTGGTACTATCCTTGCCATCCTGACCACCTCCTTTGTCTGTATCCTTTTCATGGCTCCTGTCTGAGTCTTAGTCATAGGAATATCCAGTAGAAAGAATTATAGGAATAGTGAATTTAGCAACTCATTTTACTGACAGAAGAAATATCCTAAATGTCTACTTTCTTCATGTTAAAGGGTAAATAGCAGTTTCCTTGACTCTTAATACGATAGATTTAAGCAATGTTGTTCTTTTTGGTGCGTGTATTGAAGGAGTTGTTCTCAGAGACAAGTGAGTAGTTAATTTCTTTGTAACAATTGTGTGTCTGTCTTCCATGACATCTGATCATCCCACATATCTCCAAGACAGTTATAAACTCAAAAACCCAATCTGAGGTATCAATCATGACTAACAATAAGAAAAAAAATATATGTATATAGTTCCAGAAAGGGTTAGTGAATAATAAGGGCCAGTACATTGTTATAAATATGTGAAATGCAGTGAATATAGCTCTTCAAACAAACAGTGAATTTGTCTGAATAGGAAGGACTTCCCTGTACATTTACATTTGATATAGTGGGGAAACTATACAAAAGTAAAGGAGGGCAAGTTAAAACACACACACACACACACACACACACACATTTCAGTGTCTCTATTATCTTCTCCATAAGAGAAAAGTATCTATGTAATTCTGTTTGGCGTTCTAAATAAAAGCCTGAAACTTACTTTCTTCATTTTCTTCACGAAGGCTGATGTGTTTATTTTTCCTTTCCTCTTACCTGTAAGTGTAAAATAAGTTTTTGCAAGAGATTCCTAGACAAACCTGCTACTTCTCACATTTTCCTCATCTTGGTTAATAGCTTCACCACTAATCCTCTCTTAAAACAGAAACCTAGGTGACATCCTAGACTTTTCCATCAATTCCCTCATCCTGTTGGTTTCTGAGCCCTGGAAATTCTACCTTTCAACATTAATGGATTCATTCTTTCCCCTATTCTTTGTACAGGCCTTTCAGGACTTTTTGCCTATATTATTGTAATAATCTTCCTTTAAATTTTACCGCCTTCCAATCCTCCTTCCACACTGCCACCAGAATGATTTTTCTAAAACACAAAATTTGATCATACAAACCTCCCTCCTTCAGAGCCTACCACAGGCTCTTAAAACCCCTTCCTGATCTGGCCCTCTCTACGTCTTTCTTCTATTATCTCCCGCCATTCCCTCATAAGCTCCCTGTGCTCCAGCCATAACTTAGAGTTAAATATGTCTTTTTTCAGATCTCCATTATCTACACATTTCTCTGTGCGGTTTCCTTTGCTTAGAATAGGTTTCTCCCACCAGGCTGACTCACATTTGTCCTCTAAGACTAGGCTAAGTATCTTTCCTATAAAGCTTTTCTATACTCAAATGGAGGTAACCACTCCTCCCTTTGTTTAGCCACTATATTTGAACATACTATATTACTGCACTTATGATACTATATTGCTGCTACTCATTTGCATATCACTCTTCCTTACAAATTGAGCTCTAAGCAGCACAGGGTATATATATATGGATGTATATGTAACACAGTGTGTGTGTGTGTGTGTGTGTGTGTGTGTGTGTGTGTGTATAAAAATATGTAGGTGTGTATATGTACATATATGGTGTAGTATATCACTATGCTATTGTAATGGGGGATTTATGGAGGTTTGGTAAATTATACCATAATATAAAAATTATTACTGAGAGTGTAAATTGGAATACTATTTTGGAAGACTAGTGGTAATTATCTTCTAAAGTTGAACATGCACAAACCTATGACTCAGCTATTCCACTTCTAGGTATATCCAACAGAAATGCATGGACATGTGCATCAAGAATCATGCACAGGCCAGGTGTGGTGGCTCATGCCTGTAATCCTAACACTCTGGGAGGCTGAGGCAGGAGGATCATTTGAGCTCAGGAGTTCGAGACCAGCCTGAACAAGAGCGAGACCCCATCTCTACTAAAAAAATAGAAAGAAATTAGATGGACAACTAAAAATATATATATAAAAAATTAGCCGGGCATGGTGGCATGTGCCTGTAGTCCCAGCTACTAGGGAGGCTGAGGCAGGAGGATCGCTTGAGCCCAGGAGTTTGAGGTTGCTGT
>RJWJ010009377.1:0-50106 GCA_004363605.1 Indri indri
AAACCAAGCAGTAATTACTCTCCGCTCTCCTCCACTCCTCAACTCTTCTGCCCAGACGGTCTGATAAGCTTTGTCTCTAGTCAGCCATCTTCCATTTCTTTAAATAAGCTTTCAGGTCCTTTATCTCTCTCTTCTCCTGGGACTTCCATAATACATAATTTAGTCTGCTTGATGATGTCTCATATGTCCTTTAAACTATCTTTACTCTTTTTCATTCTTTGTGTGTGTGTGTGTGTGTGTGTGTGTTCCTCTGACTGGATAATTTCAAATAATCTGTCTTTGAATTTACTGATTCTTTTTTTCTGCTTCTCTACTCTATTGCTGAACTCCTCTATTGAATTGTTTCACTTCAGTTATTGTATTCTTCAGCTTTAAGACTTCTGTTTTTTTCTTTTTTTGAATTTTCTTTTTGTTGAAATTTTCACTTTGTTCATGGATTGTTCTCTTGAGTTCATTGAGCTTTTCTATTATGGTTATTTTGCATCTTCTGTCAGGTAATTCGCATATTTCCATTTAATTAGAGTCAGTTTCTGGAGTTTTAGCTTGTTCCTTTGTTTCGGATTGTGGTTTGTTTGTTTTTTTTTCCCCTCATTTTCTTGACTCTTTGTGTTTATATCTGTACGTTAGAAAAAAATTGCCACCTTTCCCAGTCTTATGGATTGGCTTTGTACAGGAGAAGACCTTCACTAATGAACCAGACCAGAGCTTCTGTGGGGCCTCTCAAACTATTGTGCTAGTCTAAACTCCTGTCTTTCTTCTTAGTGGCCCTCAGGTGTCTAGAGTATGTTCAGTCCTGTCAGTGCTCCTAGACAGGTGGCACAGAAGCCATTCCCTCAGTATCTCCTGGAGAAGTTGGACTGCTGGATACCCAGTCCAACTCTTTCCCTCCCCAGGGAGAAGCTGGGAGCTGGGATTTTTTTTACTCACTCTGTTGAGCCAGGGAGAGGAGTTGTGGTACATATCTGCATACTAGTTCAAACTGCACTTTCTTCTATGTAGCCCCAAGGATACTATCATATGCCAGACCAGACCCTTTCAGCTCCCTGAGACAGGCAATAAAGAGTTTAGTCTCTCAGGTAGCACCTGGAGAAGTTGGGATATTAGATATGCAGTCCAGCTTCTTCTGTTCTAAGGTAGAAGTTGGGACTGGGGTTTCCCTCCTGATCCTGTGGTACACTGTGCTGGGGGTGGAGACTATGAGTGAGTGTTTCTGTTTTTCCTACTGATTTCAGTGTAGCTGGTTTCACACTCACCCAGGGTGCAGGAACCTCTCAAGTAGTTACTAGATTTCTCACAAAGGGAATTGATCCTTGTGTTGCATTTGAATCACCGTGTCCATGGTGGAAGGATGGAGAGTTCAGGGCTTCCTGCTCTTCCATCTTGCTGATGTCACTCCTCCCCCTTATTGTTTCATAAAATTACATGTGAATCTATAATTATCTCAAACATTTAATTTGATTTTTGAAAAGAACCTAAAGTTTGCGTGAGTCTAAAGTATCTCCTTGAGCAGAGATCTTTCTGCTGGGAACTTTACTCTTCAATTATGAGTGTGTCCAGTCTTTTCAATGTCTTCAAATTACATTACTTTTGAAACCCTCCCACCTACCAGGCTAATATTTTCTTAGAACAAGGAAAACATTGGTAATTGATTCCTCCAGATAAACTAATCCACTTTTTTTTTCTTTTGTCTATTCAAGGTTCTGGTGTGGAATGTATAATCGCTTTGACAAAGGGCTACAGCCCAAGCAGAGTATGCTAGAGAGTCTCTTGGAGATTAAGAAACAGAGAGCAATGCTGGAGGCAGATGTGCAAGAACTAGAAAAGGTGAGGAGAAAACTTCCAGAAAGAGATCCTCTTGCCCCTTCTGAGTAGGCCCTGCCTGCTTGGATTTGAATTGTACTTGTGGAAAGCTGCCTGGCTGGCTTTGTTATTCTCTTTGACTTCCAAGTGTCCATGTGTCTACAAAGCTTCAGACATAACTCATTTACTTACTTACCAAAGTGTGGTAAATATCTCACTCAGCTAGTTTAAAAAGTGGGTTACTTCTCTTTATCCCTTTTTGGGTCTGAGTGGAATGATTAGGAGGAACAAGAGGGAATGACAGGGAAATCAAACAGGCATTTGTTATCTATCAAGAGAATAAGTATAACATCTTGGATATACTGATAAGAACAATGAAATTGTTATATTTCCAATTAGGAACCCCTTATAAAAGAAGATACTTATTTCCTTCCTATGTAGATTGCAAATTCTGCTCATTGAGTGGCTATGCTATTTGTTGATTTTGCTTTAGTATACCAGCAAAACCAAAGTTGGGCACTTGTTTTTGATTACAAGTTAAACAAGTCCACAAGGATTTCTTTTCAAAATATGGAAAATGCTGAGCTGCTTATGGAATCTAAGGTTCCCTAAGGGTTTGTTTGAAGGACAGGGGAGAGATACCTCTTACAAAAGGATTCTTGGACAGGGTGTACTATTTAGGAACTGGGTGTGGACCCACTTTAGGCCAGATAAGGCATAGCTTTTCCGCTCCCTATAAGTAAACAGATATCCTTTTATTGTAAAAATAAACATGTTGTGATTATATCAGATCCCAAAGTTTTTAGTGGCCTCTTGGGAAGCAACAGCCAGTTACTTGATTCCATTAAAAAAAAAAGTAGGGGGGTGGGGTACTGAAGCATGACTTAAACTCATAGGAACAAGCAGCTCTGGGAAGGCCCAGCCCTTGGCAGAATTAGAAATAGAAAATCTTCTTAGGTCCTCCTGCCTCCTTTTTTTAAGTTATTAGCAGCCTCCTCCATGGGTCCCCTAGAACAAGTCCTCTACTCTAGTCCCAGCCTTCTCACTTATCCCCACCTGATATCTGAGAATCAGATTCATTTCAGGTAAACTCAGATCACTCTCTGGAATGACTTCCTTTTGAAGTATATGTTAAGTTTCTTTTTTTAATATAGAGGAAAAATGACCCATAATATTATCACCCAGACAAGCCTGTTGGTGTTTTTTTAAAAGGCAATACAAGTATAAAGTTAGAAAATGCAGAATATAATAAGGTTCAAAATAAAAAGTTTAAAAGATTCCCCAAGCCACATGCTGATCCAGTGCCTTTCTCTAACAGTTATCACTGTTTTATTACAAATCACCATAAGTTTGTGATTTCTAAAGCAATAAAAATGATATGACTGTACTCTAAGACAGAAGCTAATAATGGGAGTCCATGAACCTATCAGTGTTTACAGATGGGCTTCCAGTGTCTGTGAACCCTCTTAAATTATGCCTAAAAACTATATGTGTATGTGCTGTCTTGTTCACACACATACGCATGCGTGCATTTTTCTGAAGAGAAGTTCCATCATTTTCTTCAGATTTTCAAAGGGGCCTTATGACCCCAAGGAATCACTGTTATAAATTATCAGTGAATCATTGTATTATCCCTAAAAGGAAAAATAGCTACTGGAGGTAGCAAGGTCATAGACTTTGGCATTAAGAAGATGCAGGGTTAGATTCCAGCTTTCCACTTCGTACATGTGTGAATTTGGGTGAGTTACTTAACTTCTCTGAGCTGTAGTTTCCTCATCTGTAAAATACAACTCATACCTAACAGGTTTCTTATAAGGATAAACAGAAATACTGTATGTAAAGTGCCCAGCATACAGAAGTATTCAATAAATGTTAATGATCTTTCCCTTTCCCTTCCCCCTCCCAGTAATAGAATTGCATTCATCAGAAAAGAGGACTTTTATAGATAAGAGACCTTTCAGGTTCTTTAATGGTATGGCTATTAAAGCACTATGGCATGTGATGAGGGAAAGAAACTTGGGTAGAGGGGGTATAAAACATCATTTTCTACCACTTAAGTGAAAGCAGTAGCACTCCTGTAGGTCAGTGTGATATTTGCCTAGTTTTTCCCCTGTTTCTAATTCTCAACCATTCCTTGCTCCTGAGGCAGAAACTGAAAGCCCGTGATGAGCCACCAGAAGAGGTCTGTACCTGCTCTCAATTAGGGAATTTATTGTCCCAGCATCTGGGAAGTCCTTTGAGCAATCCTCTCGGCTTTATGGGTATCGATGGAGACCTGGATACCTTGATGGAGAATGGTACCCTGTCCAGGGAAGGAGGCCTCCGAGCTCAGATGGATCAAGTAAAAAGCCAGTGTGCAGACCTCCACCATGACTGTTGTGGGACTGTGGGAAGCCTTAGGGCCATAAATATCTCTGGGGATGTGGGCATCTCTGGAGACACAGGCATCTCTGAGGCCACAGGCGTCTCTGGCGACATGGACATCTTAGAGGGTATGGGCTTCTCTGGAGACTTGAGTATCTCTGGGGCCACGGGAATCTCTGAGGTCACTGGTATCTCTGGAAACATGGGTATTTCTGAGGGCAGGGGATTCTCTGGAGATATGCGCATCTCTGAGGCCAGTGACTTCTCTGGAGGCATGAGTTTCTCTGGGGGCATGACTGTCTTCGAGGACACAGGCTGCTCCAAGCAACAATGAAATAGCTACTCTGCTTCCATGCTAGGTGCACCTGCAGCAGCCACAATGATCCTTGTCTCAAAGAGGGCTATGCTGCTTTTCCAATTGGTTGAAGTGGGTGAGGCCAGGCATCCCTCCCCTCACCTAAAGTCTAGAAGGGGATTTAGGGTCTTTACTGATTAAGCAACCAGTATTTGCATGTTAAACAGTCCATTTTGTAGGCAAGAGAAAGAATATGTTATTTTTCTAAAATGGGATTTAATTTTAGAAATGTAGCCTCTCAGCTAGGATGCTTATTAAACTGGTTCCACTGTCTGTTTTCCTTAAAGACCAGCCTCCCCTACTTTTCCACCCTCACTGCTGTAGCATGAGCATGAAGTGGAAATATTGTCACAATGGACAATTAAGACCCTGTTAAGGGGATGGAGAGATGGTATGCAGCAGATAACTATGAATTGCAGAATATTTTAAAAGAAAATTTTACTTTCAGGTATGCTTAGTTATGGGATGTTAGCTAACATTATTGCCAATAGAGACCAGCATTTGCCTGAGAAATAATAGAGACCAGCATTTGCCTGAGAAATAAAACGATCCTTAATTGTTAGCGTGGGTGCTTGGTGATTTAGAATTTATAAGGAAAGGTTTTTTTTTAAGTTACAACACTTGCTCTCCCCAATTCACACTCTAGCTAAGTCTTATTATAATACTCACTTAGCTAATCCCCTTTTTTATAGATAGCCCATAGGTAAACTTCAATCCACTGTGATCTAAAATGATCAATTCCAGGTTAGTGGGGTTTGAATTAATAGCATTGATTAATAGCATTCTCAGCATCAGTTCAGGAAGCAACTGAAAATCTCAGTGCTTCAGACCCTGACTGAGACATACATGGTCTATGTGCCCATTTGGGTTTTTGTAAAGTAGGCCCTTCTTAGGTCTCTTTATGAAGACCAGTGGTTTTGTTTATCTAGACATCACATAAATTTATGGACTTTCAGACACAGCACTACTTTTAAAATCTAGTAGTTTGTCACCTTGTACTAATGTACACCTTTGAAAAAAATCCATTCTTATAGCAGATCCAGATACTCCTGGGGGAAGGGAATATAATTGTATTAACACCAGTTTTCCCCTTGAGGTTGATACGCTTGCTGTTTTTTTCATCTTTCCTATTGAATATTCAGTCATGGTTTGGCTACTTCCACATGTTAGAAGTAGATTAGACCTTGGGCAGTTTGGGTCATAGTATATAGTACAGTCAGAATTTCCAAAACTCCCAATGCCAACAGAATACAGGTCTTAACCCAAGATTTCTGTTCCAAATACTCTATGTCGGGTTTAACCTCAAAAATTAGATGGCTTAAAGAGCCATCTCTATTGACTATCACACCCAGTTGTGAGCACAGGAATCTATAAAGGATCACCTCATTAGGGTGCTTTTCTCTGAAGGAAAGAGGTGCCTTTTAATTTAAATGTTTAATTTAACTTAAGTGTAGGAGAGGAGAGCCAGGATAACTCCTTGATTTCTTGCCCCTAGCTAAACTATGGACCCAAAACAACCTTCTAGAGGAAGAACTCTAAATCATTTTAGTTGTCTTTTTTCATATGTAAATAGGAGCCATTTTTCTATTTACCTCCTCTTGGTAGCTGTTTTAATTCTTTGTTTTTAAAGAACTCAAATTCATTTGGGTCTTTTCCATTCCTAAATAGGGGCCATTTTTTACTTGCCTCTTCTCGATAGCTGCCTTGATTCTATAATTTTAAAGCATCGAGATGATTTCCTGTTGTATCTTCTCTTATCCTCCTCTTTCCACGATTTGGTCCTTGCCTTACATAACTTAAATCATCAGATGTTGCCAGTTGTCATTTGACTTCTTCTGGAAAAAAATGGAGTTTGTGCACATCATTTTGATCTGGAGGCTACATCTAACCCTGGCTTTGTGAAGGAAGTTGTCAGAAAGGATGACAGTACCAGTCTGCCACGGGCGAGTCTATTCTGGGTCTTCCTTTATACCCAGGGCTTTCTCCCATGTCTCAATCTGTATTTTGCAGTCCATTAACTATTAATAGTATGATATTTCAGATATAGTATGTTGAGTGTTTTTTCAGGGGAGGAAAGTAAAAAGGAAAATTACAAGACTGTAGTTTTTGTGAATTCTATAAAAAAATTAGTTTAAGAGTCACAGATTTATTTCTAAAGACCTGTTGTACAAGGGCAGTACAGAGTACTCAACCTTATTTCTCAGATCCAAAACAAAATTATTCAATGGTGAAAAGAAAATCTTTCTGATACAATTCCAAACTGAGAAGTGGTAAACGACGACCTTGATATTTCTGAAAGCGAAACCAAAATTTTTAAAAAGACTATATTGTTGAATATCTAAGGCCATGGAATCAATTTCAGCCTCAAGATGTGAGAGGTCAATTTATTTGTTCTTTTATTTTTTATTCCCCAACATGTCCCATTATTGCTTGGGTATAATATATATAGAACTAAGAGAAACCTTGTGAAAACTCCCTATTTATTCTCAACACCAAGCACCACCCTGTTTTACAGTTAGATTTAAAAATCTGAGAGAAGAAAAGGGTGGAATCCAAATATTTATGTACTGGTAAAAGCCTAACAGTGGACAGAAGACTCCTGAAGGAAAGATAAACTATTCATGGCATTCATTACATACTCTGATATAGCACCTATGCTGTGAAAGAAATGTGACCCCTTCCCCCACTGTCCCAGCCTTCCATTTCCCCAAGCAGAAATTCCATTCTCATATGACTGCTCTACTTAAATAGGAAGGCATTTAACCACCTGCCACTGTCTCATTCACTAAGCTGACCTCTGCCTGTTTTCTACACAAGTTTCATGGGCCTAGGACTGGTGCTTATCTTTTCTAAGCGTGAGGCAGGCTCTCTTCCTGTGCTTGCGGCCATGCTCAGATTCTGCATGGACAATTTTTTAAAAATTCATTAATTACTTACTTGGTGCAATGACAGATTTATCACAGTAATAAATAAAACAGTCTTAAATAACAAACTTAACAGCTAACAGTCTGACTTTTTAAAGAAGAAATTCAGGAATAGGGTAAGCTGTATGAAAGAAAACCTGAAACTCTATGTAGAAGTAACAGAGCAAGAATGCAAAGCTTATGGTGCATATATTAGACATGTGTATCTTTGGAAAGTCACCTTAGAAATTATGTTCAATTACCAGCAAGTCAGTTGTCATTGCCTGCCAACATGCAGGAAACGCCTTTTGTCTGAGACACACCTCAGACTTCATTGGAAGTCAGACCTTCCCAGAACACTTCCAGTCAAAAGGAATCTTAGTCTTTTTAAGAGATGCTTTTCAAACAAAATTGGTAAATATTTAAGCTTGGTCTGATTTTAGCAGGAAGAGAAGTATAATAACTAAGGATACTCATGTTAGATTTTTGTTACATACTGGCTTTTATAAACACACAACATTTTTCTTGATGCTAATTAGGCTTTGATATGCCATTGGGGAATCTTTCTATGAGAGTATTTTATAAAGTGGCCTTTTTCTAACAGTTGTGTAGGGAAATGTACATTACCTTTAAGAAAAATACTTTTCTCAAAAGGGGGTTACTATAATCCAGATCGGTTTATACCTAGAAAGTTAGTTGTCACTTTCTGCCTTAGTTCCCAATGTGTATGAATTAGTGGTATCTGTACCAAATCTTTCCTTCTCCCTCCCAGAATTCTATGTGTGATACAGGCAGATATTATTCCACCTAAATCTGGTTGCTTTCTAAGTGCCAAATCTAAACCTGACTTTTGATATAGACATTTTAAAACAAACAAAAAGTAGGCATGGCTTAAGCCTTAAATTTTTTCCTGTGGGGTTATTTTTTAATATAATGTGAAGAAATGGCTAGGCTGTCAGGTAACACCAGAGGACAAGGGGAAAGATTTGGAGTGATAAAGGACTCTTGTTTTCTTGTCCTTTTAAAGGTGGTTCTATTTTCAAAGCATTTGATGGTGGCATAGAAGCTTTTCCAAGGCAAAAAAAAAAAAAAAAATTACGTTTCAAGCCCTACAGAGCACATCTTCTCTGATTCCCTGGCTGTGAGACTGATAGTCTATGTCTTCCTCTTAAATAGGAAGTATTGGTATTGTCATCAGTCATGGCAGCCCACATCTCCTTTAGATGTCAGTGCAAGTAAAAATGTATTACATGCTCTATGATTTGTGACTTGTCTTCACAAGAGGCAAGTGTGCTTAGAAAGCAGCTGTCTAATTTAGACCCATGTGTCTTGCAGGAGCTGAACAAAAATATGTTTAGCAGTTAGCTTGTGTGAAACCAATAGCTTCCATGTTAAGTCTGTTGCCCTGTCCCATCATATTTTCTAAAGCTTTGGGGATGACCTAAAGGCTTTTTTCTCCTCCAAAGCTTTCTTGCCTTTCAACCATTTTCATGACTTTGTACTCTTAACTCTTTAGGGGGTCCTACACCAGCCCTCACAGAATCCCAGTTGTATAGAAGCAGGGGGGATGGCAGGAGGGAAGAGAGAGTAATACAGAAATATACCTGGCCAGTTAAACAAAGGGAGTATAGACCCACCATGATGATCAGCACTCCAGTTATTTAAGATTTCATGTGCTCCTTGAGATTAAATTGTTCACAATAATGTCCAGAAAAGATCCTCTTTTCCAGGCCATACTGTGACTGATGTATTTTCTTTTAAGGCTATCTTTTACATTGGTAGAAACTCTTAAGAATGCTATGAGTCGTGAACTTTCTTTGTCACACTTTTCTCTGCAGGGGTATGTGGACCTGGGTTTTCTTTTCTTTTAGAGTGTCAACTATGATGGGTGGTATTCTCACCCCTTATTATGTCCCTATGGCAGATGAGTCCTGAGCCACCTTTTTACTTCTGTAGCTGAAGTATCATTGGATCCTTTACCAGTCAGGTGACAATACATGCACCAAAGTCACTAGATGATCACTGTTCAAAGACTCATGTTCTCTGGTCCCACATCACATGCAGTTGGCCACACCAGTTCATATTAGGTACCTCCAAGTCTTCACCTCACTCCTATTTGCAGACAGAGTGGTTTCTGTATTTTGTGAATGCTAATTGGAATGCAGAGCACATATCCTAGTTCTGAAACAGAGCATGTTCTGTATTCTAGTTTAATAGTGCCTCGGGCTTGGGAACAGCTAACAAGTTCAGTCCTTTTGCAATGTAATTCATGGTAAGACTATTTGTGTATGTATGTGTTTACTGTAACTTTAGTAGCATCTGGTCTCATAGGTCATTTGAGCATTCAGATGAAGAGAATTTACCTAACAATAAAATTCTTTTAGTGCTAAAATAAACCTCTAACTTTGATATTGTCTAGCTAAGTGCTATGAGGACTTTGGGACATGCCAAGTCAGAGATACAAACCAAAGTGAAGCATTTGGCCTTTTCTCTGGGATGTATTGATCAGACAGCTTTAGAAGTAAGGTTAAAATATATGACCAGTGTTATCTGTAATGCGTTAACGTCTGCCACATACTTGCATGAACATCATGCAACTGATGTATGATTCAGAATTCCAAACTGTGTAGTAGGTTCTTCAAGAACCTGACTTTTCATTAGCCCCAGGTTTACAGACTGACACAGCAGCTCAAGTCTGAACTTGCCAAGGTACAACAGTGTGAATGATTGACTTTTAACTTCCTGTTGTGTGTTATCTTGAGCCTGTCACACCACTAAGGTATGGATGTGTGACCCAGTCAGGATGTTCCAAGAGCCTCAGAGCTCATTGGCCCCCATCTGCTGTTGTGTTCCAGTTTGAAAATGTTTGGTTGATATTTTTTTGTCAAAAATTAAAAATCTTCAGTCTTTTGTGTGTGTGAGATTGCTATGTATTAGCTACAAATGAAAGGTAACAAACCTCCAAAAATTAATATCCTGACCTAGCCTCAACAGATGAACCACCTTACAAAGACAGAATCTGCAGGTAGGTTAAAATATATCCTACTGATGTTAAAATAAGACAGGTATCAGAGAGGGCACTTGGTTCTGAAGAGCACTGTGGAGTACAGGGTCTAATTGTCAGTGACCAGCAGTGAGGACAAGACCAATACCAACTTAACTCACAAAAGCATACTGACAGAATACCAGTTTGTTCATTCACACTGGGGACAGACCTGTTCAAAGACCAGCCTCTGCATCCCCCTCCAGGGCTCCTGTTCCTCCCCCACACAGCAAGAATTCTCACACATGGAGCCTCATGAACTTGGTTGTTTCTTCCAGGCCCCAAAAGAGGTCCCACAGTAGAGCCTCCCTCTCTGGGGATCACATGTCCAGGGTGTCCAGTGGATAGAACACAAAGAGACTAGGTTCTAGTTCTGGCTCGGCCATTTACTAGCTGTATGGCTTCGGGCAAGTCACTTTCCCTCTCTGAGCCTTAGGGACCTCATCTGTAAAAGGGGAGTAATAATTGTACCTACCACACAGGGTGATTGTGCAGGTTAACAGAGCTAATATGTAAAGTATTACCTAGTAATGTTCCTGGCACATAAAGTCCAAAAGCATTAGCCACCTCTGCCATAACCTAATGCCGTTGATTAAACTGACAAATTCTTACTCTTATGCTTCCTTTTTCAACTCCATTCAGTGCCTTGCTACTCTTGACACACTGTCTTTAGACAATCAGGTTACAGTAAGATTGCCATACAATGGATTAGGCTATAACTCTTCTTTTATAATTAACCAAGAAATCTTTGTTCATGGTAGAACATTTTTAAAATACAGAAAACGAAAAAAAAGACATCATTATTTTTCTATGCAGAGCTAAACCTACACGTACACATAGAGAACAAAAATAGTATCATATTAAACACTCCTACATAATAGTCTCACTTAGTTTTGGACATCTTTGCATTTCAATAAATATACATCTCATCATTTCTAATAGCCACATAAAATCTTACTATATGAGCTACAGTTTATTCAACTACCCCTCTGTTGTTAACCAGGTTACAGTTTTCTTCTATATCAAATTTTAATCTTGCCTTCCTGGACTATCCCCTGTTTCCCTTGGTTAGAACTCAGCAACCTCCTTTCTGATTTGAAATAACCCCCTTCCCTGAGGTGACCTATACAGATGGATAATTTATTCTAGGAGGATTTTTTTAATCAAAAAACTCTAAGGGTAATTTGAGCTCCACATTCTCATGGTACTTTGTATGGAATATAATCCTGAACTTGGCATCCATTCACTCTATAGTCCCAAGGTAACCCATGTTAGCTGTGGCCAAGGGCGTGGCAAGCTGGGCACCCTGAAATCAACTATGTTCACAGTCTTCTGTCACCCAGTAAAGGCTTAGTTTTACAACAGAAAGGGTGTCAGGGGAAGACCTCGAATGAGGAATCACTTCTGGATGAATCAGCCCCCCAACTTATGTTTCCTTATTTGCAATATAGGAATAATCTCTACCTTGCTAGTCTCCTGCTGAGATTGTGACAACCAAGGGAAACTCTAATTGTAAAAATACTTTGCAAATTTGGAGGTACTTTTCAAATACAAATTGGTGTTACTAGTTTCAGTCTTCAAGTCCTATTCAACTGAACAAGAACTACCATATAGAAGCAAGGAACCAAATAATCAAGAATTGACAGAATATGCCTTTGGGCTTTGGGGAGAAAAAATGCCACTTGGATGTATCTGAGTCACAGCACATTTGAGATACTCTCTTGTGTCTCTAGGCCTCTGTTGCCATATGTTTAAAACATGTGGTTTGAACTAGATGACTTCTAGGAAAAGATATTGAATACCTAATGAGTGGCTCACCTGTGCCAGGCCTTGAGTTGAGAGATTTAAATATATTTCATGTGGCTGAAATAGTTAAAGTCCTGTGTCAAAGTTGCCAAGCTAGTATGTAGGCTTTTGAAACCCAGAACTAAGATATTATCTCTCTTCAGAATTTCATACCATAAAATTTTATTGATTGGACTTCCAGTCCAGATAAGATGGTGTAGATTCATTTCTCACTGCTCCTTCCCACTAAGTATAAGTTCTGGAAATAACACAAGCAGCAACCAGAAAACTCTGAAAAGTAGTAAGAATAAGAACTGGTTTGGGATCCCAGGACTGTAGTAACAACACAGCAGCAGGATGTCTTATGTCCCTTCATCCAATAGAGGGTGGCAGTGCAGGCTGAGTATTTACTGACCCCGAAACTAACAACAGAGGGCAGCTCAGGTAGGCTTATTCCTCCTCCAGATCAAACAGGAGTCCCTCCAACGAGAGGTGGCAGCATCAGTGAGGGGGAGTGATCAAGACCTCCCCCACCCCCCACTAACAATAAGCAGCTGGGCAAAGGCCTCTCCATCTCTGCCCTTCCCCTCCAAGACACATGGTGTAGCCAGGAGACGTCAACAAAAGAGGCCCTACTGCAACAAGTGCTCATTCCAGGAAGCCTTCTCCATCTCCACAGGCAGGTGGGAACCCTGTCAAAACAAGGGACCAGGTAGGGAAGCCTCTTTATCCCTGCAGGCCCGAGACTCCCATGCCCAACTGAGAGACAGTAGGCATCAGCCCTAGGGAAAGCCCTTCCACCACCCTCAGGCAGCACAAGCAGAAAACAAAAGGACCCCCCAGAGGCACCAGATAAACCAAAATGGCACCAAAAAGGCTTTAAAAACTAAATTTCCATTGGAATGACAGCTGACGAAAGTAGGTGAGGATCTGCATGGTAAATCTAAACAGGTGACTGCTAAAATAGAAGGTTTAAATAGGACCCAGAGTCTCCTAATAGACAAATGTCCAGGATATAATAGAAAATCGCCCGTCACAACGAGAACTAGGAAAATCTCAATTTGAATTAAAAAAGACAACTCACACCAACACTGAGATAAATCAGATGTTGGAATTATCTAACAAGGATTTTAAAGCAGCCATCATAAAAAGGCTTCAAAAAGCAATTTAAAAGTCATTTGAAACAAATGAAAAAATAGAAAATCTGAGTAAAGAAATAAATTTATTAAAAAAATGGAAATTGTACAGCTGAAAAAATACGGTAACAGAAGAATAACCTCACTGGATGGGCTCCTAGTTAGAATGGAGATAGCAGATAATAGAATCAGTTAGCTTTAGGATAGACTGATAGAATTTACCCAAACTAAAAAATAAAATGAAAGGCAAAAAAAGAGGCCTCAGGGATTTGTGCAACAAAAATTACTTAAATAAAAAAAAGTCGTATCTTTAGAACCCAAGAAGGATAGGAAAGAGTAGGGCAGAAAGAGTATTTGAAGAAATAATGGCTGAAAACTTCCCAAATTTGGTGAAAGAAACAAATCTATACATTCGATAAACACCCCAGAAAATCCACTGCAGGATACATCATAATAAAACTTCTGAAAACTAAAGACAAAAATATATTAAAAGCAGCCAGAATCAGGGAATGTGGGATTGGGGCTGGGTAAACTCACAAGTAATGGACGTGGCGAGCATTGTAGGGGGGAAAGGGCACGCTTCAAATCATGGTTTGGCTGTGGCAGAGTCATAACATGTAACCAAAATGTTTGCACCTCCATAATATCCTGAAATAAAAAAGCAAACAAACAAACAAAACAGCCAGAGAGAAATGATGCGTTTTCTACAGGACAATACCAATTCAAATGAGACTACATTTCTCATGTGAAACTGGAAAAGCCAGAAAAAAAGTGAGACAACATTTTTGAACTGCTGAAAGAAAAAAGACTATCAGCTGCAAATTCCCTTATCAGTGAAACTGTCCTTCAGGAATGAATGGGAAATAAAGATATCCTCAGATTAAGGAAAACTAAAAGAATTTGTTGCTTGCAAACCCTAAAGACTGGCTAAATGAAGTTCTTCAAACAGGAAGTAATAAAAGAAGAAATATTAGAGCATTAAGAAGGAAAAAGGAGCAATAGAAAAAGAAGAAATATGGTTGCATACAATAGACTATTCTCCTGATTATAAATCATATTTGATGATTGAAATGTAACACCATCTGATACTCAAGACAATGGTGTTTAAAAAGTGAGGAGGATAAAGGGACCTAAATGGAGGTAAGGTTTCTAAACTTCACATACTAGTAAAATGTTAATACTGATGGGCTGTGATAAGTCACATAGGTATATTTTAATACCCAGAGTAACCACTACAAAACTCAGAAAACATAATAAAATGGCTGACTTAAGCTCTCAAATATCAATAATTACCTTAAATGGAAATGGTCTAAATACACTGACCAAAATATAGAGATTAGCAGAGTGGAACTCAGTTCAAATTCAACAGCATAGGTAGATTGAAAGTAAAACAGTGGAAATAAATTGCCTATATTAATATCAAATAAAACATACTTAGAACAAAGAAAATTACTGCAAAGACATAACAATGATTATAGCATCAACCTGTCAGAAAGAATGATCCTAAGTGTGTACAAACCAAACAACAGAATCTCAAAATCGATAAAACAAAAACATTGAAGTGAAATGAGAGATAGCCAAACCCACAATTATATTTGGAGACTTCAACAACCACCACTCACCCATTGATAAAACTATTAGACAGAAAACATCAAGGATATAGAACTGAAAAATATAATCAACAAGATCTAATTAATATATACTGAGCAGTACACCCAACAGCAACAGAATACATATACAAAAAGGGACCATATCCTGGGCCCCAAAACAAGCCTAAATAAATTTAAAGGAAGTGTAATTATTCAGACTGCATTCTGACCACAATGTAATAAAACTAGAAATCAGTAACAGCCAATAGTAAAAATCTCTAAACACTTTGATATTAAACAACAAACTTCTAGATAATCCATAGACAAAGAGGAAGTCTCAAAGGAAATTTTAAAATGCATCAAAAAGCTTCCTGTTTCCAAGGAAATTTAAAAATGCATCAAAAAACTTCCTGTTTCCAGTTCAGCATGTAAAGAGCTTGGAACTCATCACTTTCATCCAAATAACAAGAAAAGAGCTAACAATTGGAAAATTAACAACTTTTCTTTTGCCCTGAAAACTGAGTTCACAGGGCAAATTGCTGCCCTCAGAATCAGAGAGACAGGCAGGTGGATACAGAACAATCACAATTTACCAGAGCGGAATCCCATGAGCAGAACCCTCCAACAGGAATCAGTATCAGAATTAATTGAAGAATTACTGGAGGCCCAATGTGGAAAAATTTATGAGTTACAACAATAAACAAACTATAAAAACCCTCCAGGGAACCCAGTCTCAGGGGTGACTCCACAGTTTTATGAGTTTTTTCACCAGGAGATCTACCAGGCTCTCACGGTGGAGAAGAAAAATCCCCTCATGCTTCCAAAGCATTCTGTTCTTAAAAAGGCCTGACCTCAAACCACTTCACCAGAACCTAACTGGCTCAGGCTTTCCCAGAGCCTAACTGAACTGGGAGAAGGGTAACACTCAACTCCAGCCCCTGTCTTGACAAGGGGAATGGGGAAGATTGAAAAGTATTTCTGAAAGTCACAGCCCAGGGCGGGCATGAGCTGACTAAAACACTGAGACATAATCATAGGACAATAGAACACTTCTACTCCCTCCATATCTTATGACACCAATTAGGCTCCTGTATAACAGTAGGGAAATAAAACTGAAAGAGTTTAAAAGAATTATGATTTATATACTAAGGGCACTTATAAAAAAGGGCAACATGCGAGAACATGGGAATGAAATGCTAGAAATCAAAATAATGTAATAGAAGAATGGCTTTGGTGGGCTCATCAATAGACTGGACACAACCAAGGAAAGAATCAGTGAGTTTAAAGAAATGTCAGTAGAACCCTCCAAAACTGAAATGCAAAGAGGGAAAAAAAAGAATGAAAAGGAATAAAGAATTTCCAAGAACTGTGGAACAATTACAAAAGGTGTAACATATGTAATGTAATATAACATCACAGAAAAGTTGTGATGGGAATACCAGAAGGAGAAGAGAGAAAGGAACGGAAGAAAAATTTGAAGCAATAATGACTAAGAGATTTCCAGAATTAATGATAAGACACCAAAACACATATCCAGGAAGCTCAGAGAACACCAAGAAGAATAAATAACAAAAAAAATCTACACCTGGGCATATCATACTTAAACTGCAGAAAATCTTACCTGTAGAGTAGCAACGATAAGAATTACATCAGATTTGTCATCAGAGCCATACTAGCAGGAAGAGAATGGAGCAGAATACTTAAAAGCATTAAAAGAAGAAAAGTACCAATCTAATATTCTGTTTCCAGTGAAATTATCCTGCAGGAGTCAAGGAGAGAAAAGCTTAAAGCAAGATGGTGGACTAGGAAGATCCAAACCCTCCTTCCCCAAAAGAAACATTAAAAAGAAACAACTAGAAACTGGATAAAGTAACTTTATAAGAGTTCTGGAAATAAGTCAAAGATCTACAGCAACCAAGCAAATGCCCAATCAAGAAAAAGCCACATTCAAAAAAGGTAAGAAATTTTATGGCATTTTTACTCATCTTTGACTCGCACCCTGCCTAGTGTGGTATGGTTTGGGGGAAGTGATGGCCTAGTCCCCAGCTCCCCCTAAAACTGGAGAGAGAAGAGCAGACATATTTTGTAATGTTCTAATCTATCTGAGGGCAGCCTGAGGGATTGCTCTCTGTGTCACCTAACATGGAGCTCAGATAGCCAAAAGTGACATGGTTCAGATCTCAAGCTAAGAAAAGCCATGGGAAGCAGTGAGTACAGCTCATGAAAACTACAAGGAGAGTACAGACCCACAGACACCAAGGACAAGAGATTACTGGTAAAGGAATACAATATATTAATAACAGCTAAGGCCCTAAGAGGCAGCAGCAGTGAGACTCTTGGGGAAGTTTAGACACATAAAAGCAACCATATATATGGGGAAAATTGGAAAAAAAAGAACACACAAAAGCTCAGGGAAAATACATTCTGAGAAAAGTCTTGAGAAGGCAAGGCCAATCCCAGGGCTAAGAACACACCCTGCTAATGAGTAAAGGTCTACCCCTGCAAGGAACCATTCTGCAAAGACTGGAAGAAGTGGCTGTTTTTTCCAAATGCCCAATTAAAACAAACAAACAAAAAATCAGTCATGGAAACAGGAAAGCCTACCCTATTAAAAGGAACAAAATAAATTTCCAGAAATCATATGAGAAGAGACAGGAATTATATGTACTAGACAAAGACTGTAACACAACTGCCTTCAATATGTTCAGAAAGCTAAAGGAAATCAGAAAAACAATATGCGAACAAAATTTAAAAATCATCAAAAGATAGATTTTTTTAAGAACAAAACAAATTGTGGGGAGAAGAAAAATCAAAACCTGCATTGAAAAATTTACTAGAGAGGTTCAACATTAGACTCTAATAGACATAAAGAATCAGAGAACTTTAAGACAGGTCATCATTTGAAATAAATGAGTCTGAGGAGTCATAACAAAAAAAAAAGGAAAGTGAACAGAGCCTAAGGGATTAATGGGACACCATGAAGCAGACAAAAATATGCAAAAAAAAAAAAATTGTGGAATTTCCACAAGGAGAAGAGAAAGAGTAAGGAGAAGAGAGATTATTTGAAGAAATAATGCCCCAAACCTTCCCAAATTTGTGGAAAGAAATGGGTATACAAATGTAAGAGGCTCAATGAATTCCAAGTACAATATAAGCAAAGGGACCCACACCAAGACATATTGTACTCAAATTGTTGAAAGACAAAGACAGAATCTTACAAGGAGCAAGAGAAAAGCAACTCATCATATACAACGGATCCTCTATAAGATTATCAGTGGATTTCTCAGCAGAAACCTGCAAGGCTGGAAGGCAGCACTTTGATATATTTAAAGTGCTTTAAAAAACCTGACAACTAACAATTCTGTATCTGGCAAAACTGTTATTTAAGCTTGAGAGAGAAATTAAGACATTCCCAGATAAATAAAAGCTGAGGGGGCCGGGCGTGGTGGCTCACACCTGTAATCCTAGCACTCTGGGAGGCCGAGGCGGGCGGATTGTTTGAGCTCAGGAGTTCGAAACCAGCCTGAGCAAGAGCGAGACCCCCGTCTCTACTAAAAATAGAAAGAAATGATCTGGAAAACTAAAAATATATAGAAAAAATTAGCCGGGCATGGTGGCACATGCCTGTAGTCCCAGCTACTTGGGAGGCTGAGGCAGAAGGATTGCTGGAGCCCAGGAGTTTGAGGTTGCTGTGAGCTAGGCTGACACCACGGCACTCACTCTAGCCAGGGCAACAGAGTGAGACTCTGTCTCAAAAAAAAAAAAAAAAAAAAAAAAAAAAAAAGCTGAGGGAGTTCATTATCCCAAGACCTGCCTTATAATAAAAATGCTGAAGGAGTCCTTCAAGCTGAAATGAAAGGATGCTAGAGAGAAACCCAAAGTCATACAAAATTATAAAGTTACCCCAAAAGGTAGTTATATGGGCAAATATAAAAACAAGTATTATTGTAATTTTGATTTGTAACAACTTTTCATTTCATACAGAATTTGACAAATGACTTTAATAATAAATCTATGTAAATGGGTACACACTATATAGGGATGGAATTTGTGACATCAATAACATAAAGTAGGGGAGGTAGAAATTTAAAGGGTAGTTTTTGTTTACAACTGAATTTAAGGTAGTATTAATTTAAAATACATTATTATAACTTCAGGATGTTATATGCAACCTGCATGTTAGCCATAAAAAAAGCATCTATAGAAGAAACACAAAGGGAAATGAGAAGGGAATCAAAATGTGTCAGTAAGAAAATCAACTGAACACAAAGGAAGGCACCAATGGAGTAAATGAAGAACAAAAATTATAACATGTCTGGGTGTGGTGGCTCACACCTGTGATCCTAGCACTCTGGGAGGCTGAGGCAGGAGGATCCCTTGAGGTCAACAGTTCAAGACTAGCCTGAGCAAGAGTGAGATCCTGTCTCTACAAAAACTAGAAAAATGCAGTGGCTTGCACCTGTAGTTCCAGCTACTTTGGATGCTGGGGCAGGAGGATCACTTGAGCCTAGGAGTTTGAGGTTGCAGTGAACTATGATGGCATCACTGCACTCTATCCTGAGCAACAGAGACCCTGCCTCCAAAAAACAAAACAAAACAAAACAAAACAAAACAAACCTATAACACAAAAAAACAAAATAGGAACAGTAAGTCCTTCACCGATAGTAGTCACCTTAAATGTAAATTGATTAAACTCCTCAATTAAGAGACATATTGGCAGAATGGATTAAAAACAAAAACAAGATCCAAGTATATGGATCTTTTATATATATATATAAGATATATATATAATATACATATATTATATATATATAATATACATGGCGACAAGAAATTCACTTTATTTTTTTATGCTTTAATTTTGTTTTTTGTTTTTAATTTCAGAATATTATGGGGTACAAATGTTTTGGTTACATGGATTGCTTTTGTACTGTTTGAGACAAAGTTATAAGTGTGTCCATCTCCCAAACAGTGTGCATTGCACCTGTTAGGTATGATTTCACTGATCCCCCTCATCCCCCATCACACCTGTTTGATTTCCTTTGAGTTTTACTTTCTATTGTGCACATGAGTGCTGTTCGATTAGCGCCAATTTAATAGTGGGTACATGTGTTTTTTGTTTTTCCTTTCTTGCTATCCTTCACTTAGGAGAATGGTCTCCAGTTCCATCCAGATTGTTAGAAAAGGTATTAATTAATTTTACTTATGGATGAGTAGTACTCCATGGTATGTATATATACCACATTTTATTAATCCACTCATGAGTTGATGGCCACTTGCATTAATTCCACATCTTTGCAATTGCGAATTGTGCTGCAATAAATATTTGAGTGCAGGTGTAACCTGAGACTTTGCTGAATTTATTTATCACTTCGAGGAGTCTCTTGGCAGAGTCTTTGGGGTTTTCTAGATATAAGATTATACTGTCAGCAAAGATTGACAGTTTGACCTCTTCTTTCCCCATTTGGATATCCTTGATTTCCTTCTCTTGTCTGATTCTCTGGCTAGGACTTCCAGCAGTATGTTGAATAAAAGTGGTGACAGTGGGCAACCTTCTCTAGTTCCAGTTCTAAGTGGAAATATTTTTAGGTTTTCCCTGTTGAATATGATGTTGGCTGTGGGTTTGTTACACGTGGCTTTTATAATTTTGAGATATGTTCCATCTGTGCCTATTGTGTTGAGAGTTCTCATCATCAAAAGGTGCTGAATTTTGTCAAATGCTTTTTCTGTGTCTACTGAGATGATCACATGGTCTTTGTTTTTGCTTCTGTTTATGTGGTGAATCACACTTATGGATTTACGTATGTTGAACCATCCTTGCATCTCTGAGATGAAGCCTACTTGGTTGTGTTGGATTAAATTTTTTGATGTGCAGCTAAATTCAATTTGTTAGAATTTTATTCAGAATCTTTACATCTATATTCATAAGGGATATTGGTCTGTAGTTTTCTTTGTTGTGTCCTTTCAAGACTTTGGTATCAAGGTGATACTGGCTTTGTAGAATGAATTGGGGAGGAGTCCTTCCTTCTCAATGTTATGAAATAATTTCTGCACTATGGGTAACAGTTATTCCTTGTAAGTCTGGTAAAAGTCAGCTGTGAAACTGTCTGGTCTGAGACTTTTTGTGTTGGAATTTTTTTATTGCTGGTTCAATTTCATTAGTCAATATTGCTCTGTTCAGGAGTTTTATTTCTTTCTCACTGAGCCTAGGGAGATCGTGTGTTTCCAAGAATTTGTCCATTTCCTCAACATTTTCAAGCTTATGTGTATAGAGATTTTTATAGTATTCAGAGATGATATTTTGTATTTCTGTTCTATTGGTTGCAATATCTCCTTTTTAATTTCTGATTGAGCTTATTAGCTTCCTTCCTTTTCTGTTTCTAGTTAATCTAGCAAGAGGTCTATCAATTTTGTTTATCTTTTCAAAGAACCAACTTTTTGTTTCAAGAGATTCACTTTAGATCTAAGGACATGCATAGGGTGAAAGTCAAAGGATAGTAAAATACATTTCATGCAAATAGTAAGTGAAGGAGAACGTGGGTAGCTATACTAATATCTAATGAAATAGGCTTTAAGTCATAAACTATTCCAAGTGAACAAAAGGACATTATATAATGACAAAAGGGTCAATGCGCCAAGAGGATATAATAATTATAAATATATATGTATCGAACATCATAGCTCCTAAATGTATGAAGTAAACCTTGACAGAATTGAAGGGAGAAATAGTTCTAACATAATAGGAGAAGACTTCAATACTGCATTTTCAATAATGGATAGAACAAGCAGATGAAAGATCAGTAAGAAAATGGAGAACTTAAAAAAAAAAAAAGAAAATGGAGAACTTAAAACTGTATAACAATTGGACCTAACAGACATATGCAAAACACTTGACGCAACACTAGCAGAATACACATTCTCAAGTGCACATGGAACATTCTCCAGGGTAGATCGTATGTTAGACCACATATTTATTTTTTATTATATTTTTAAAAATGGTATCACACCAAGTCTTTTCTGATGACAGTGGAAGGAAATCAGAAATCAATAGCATAAGGAAAACTAGAAAATCCACAATATGTAGAAATTAAACAACTTACTCTTATACAACCAATGGGTCAAAGATAAAATCCCAGGGGAAGTTAGAAAATATCTGTATACGAATGAAAATGAAAACACAACATACCAAAACTTATACAATGCAGCAAAAGCAGTGCTAAGAGGGAAATTTATAGCTGTAATTGCTTATCTTAAAGAACAAAAAAGATCTTAAATCAACACCCTAACTTTACACCTTAAGGAGCTAGAAAAAAAAAGCAAGCAAACCCAAAGCTACCAAAAGGAAGAAAATAAAAAAGGTTAGAAGAACAATAAATAAAATAGAAGAACACCAGAAATCAGTGAAACCAAGAGTGTTCTTTGAAAAATCAAGAATATTCACATACCCTTAGCTAGATTTACAAAGAGAGAGAGAGGACTCAACATAAATCAGAAATGTTAAATGGACATTAATACTGATTTTTCATAATTAAAAAGGATTATAAGAGTATTAGAAAAAATTGTATTTTGAAAACTTTAATAATTTAGATGAAATTAACAAACTCCTAGAAACACACAACTTAGCAAGACTGAATGATGAAGAAATAAAAATTTGAATAGACCTATAAAAAGTGAGGAGATTGAATTAGTAATAAAAAGCCTCTCAATGATGAAAAGCTGAGTACCAGATGGCATCACTAGTGAGTTTTAACAAATACTCAAAAGGAATTAATATCAATCCTTCTGAAGCTATTCTGAAAACTTGAAGAGAGGGGAACACTTCCCACCTTATTCTGTGGGGTCAGCATTACCTCAATACCAAACCCAGACAAAGACATGAAAAGAAAATAAAAATGCAGACCAGTATCCTGTATGAATATTGATGTACAAATCCTCAAGAAAATACTAGCAAACAGAATTCAATAGCACATTAAAAGAATTATCTATCTTGTCTATGTGGGATTTATTCCTGGAATGAAAAATGTTTCAGCATACTAAAATCAATCAATGTAACATAGCACATTATCAGAATGAGGGGGAAACATCACATGATCATTTCAATTCATGAAGAAAAGGTATGAGTGGAGTGGGGCAAAGGCAATATACATAACCTGAACATTTGTACCCCTATAATATGCTGAAATAAAAATAAATAAAAATAAATTCTGTTAAAAATTAATTATCATTTTATGACAAAAACAAACCTCAACAAAATAAGAACATAGGGAAACTACCTCAACACAATAAAGGACATATATGAAAATCTCACATCTAATACCATACTCAATGGTGAAAGCTTTTCCTATAGATTCAGAAACAAGACCAAGATGCCCATGTCTGCTGTTTCTGTTCAACATAGTACTGGAAGTCCTAGCCAGAGCAATTACACAAGAAAAAGAAATAAAACACATTCAAATTGTAAAGGAAGAAGTAAAATTCTCTCTTTTGTAAACACCATAAAAAATCCACAAATACAGTTTTAGTACTAATATGCAAACTCAGAAAAGGTGAAGGATATAAATCAACACACAAAAATCAGTTGCATGTCTATACACTAACAATGAACAATTTAAAAAGGAAATTAAGAAAGCAATTACATTTATGATAGCATGTAAAAGAATAAAATACCTAGGAATAAATTTAACCAAAGAAGTTAAAGATTTCTACACTGAAAACTACAAAATATTACTGAAAGAAATTAAAGAAGACACAAGTGGAAAGGTGTTCTATGTTCATGGATTGGAAGACTTAATGTTATTAAAATATCAACACTACTCAAAGCAATCTAGATATTCCATGCAATACTATCAAAACCCCAGAGGCATTTTTGTTGAGAAATAGAAAAATGTATCCTAAAATTCATATGGAATTTCAAGGGAACCCAAATAGCCAAAATCATCTTGGGGGGAAAAAAACAATACTAGAGATCTCATACTTCCTGGTTTCAAAACTTACTGGAAAGCTACGTTAATCAAAACAGTGTAGTAAGTACAGGCATAAACACAGACATATAGGCCAATGGAATAGAATAGACATCCCTTAGTAAAACTCTGAAATATATGATCAAATGATTTACAATAAAGTTGCTAAGATCATTCAATGGGAGAAAGGACAGTTTTTTAACCAAATGGTGTTTGGAAAAATGGATATCCGCCTGCATAATTGGACATGGATCCTTACCTTACGCCATATACAAAAATTAAAATGCAACAAAGACCTCAACAGAGAGCTAAAATTGTGACAGTTTTAGAGGAAAATAAAGGGGGAAAATTTCATGACAATCATTTGGCAATCATTTCTTAGATATGATACCAAAACAAAGGCAAGAAAAGAAAAAATAGACAAATTGAATTTCATCAAAATTAAAAACTTGGCATCAAAAACACCATGAAAAGAGTGAAAAGGCCACTCATGGAATGTTATAATACATTTGCAAATCATACATTGTGATAAGGGATTAATATTCTGAATATATAAAGAATACCTACAATTCAACAATAAAAAATGATGAAAATTAGAGCAAAGGAATTAAATAGACATTTCTGTAAATAATCTATACAAATGTGCAATAATCACATGAAAAGATGCTCAACATCACTAATCATAAAGGAAATAAAAATCAAAACCACAATGAGACAACACCTCATACCCATTTAGGATGGCTATTATTTAAAAAAATATATAATAACAAGTATCAGTGAGGATTTGGAAAAGCTCCACTTCTGGGTATACCCAAGAGAATTGAAAGCAGAATCCCAAAAGATACTTTTACAACAATGTTCTTTTTTTAATGTTTTCTTTTTATTTCAGCATATTATGAGGGTACAAATGTTTAGGTTACATATATTTCCTTTGCCCCACCCAAGTCAGAGCTTCAAGCATGTCCATCCCCCAGACAGTGCGCAACGCACCCATCATGTGTGTATATATCCATTCCCTCCTTCCCCTCCCACCTTCCCTACACCCAACGAATGTTATTACGATATGTGCACTTAAGTGTTGATCAGTTAATAAAATTGGATGGTGAGTACATGTGGTGCTTGTTTTTCCATTCTTGGGATACTTCACTAAGTAGAATGGGTTCCAGCTCTATCCAGGATAATACAAGAGGTGCTATATCACCATTGTTTTTGTGGCTTAGTAGAACTCCATTGTGTGTGTGTATATATATATCACATTTTATTAATCCACTCATGTATTGATGGGCACATGGGTTGTTTCCACATCTTTGCAATTGTGAATTACGCTGCTATAAACATTTGAGTACAGATATATTTTTTATAGAATGTCTTTTGTTCTTTTGGGTGGATGCCCAATAATGGGATTGCTGGATCAAATGGTAGTTCTACTTGTATCTCTTTGAGGTATCTGCATATTGCTTTCCATAGAGGATGTACTGGTTTGCAGTCCCACCAGCAGTGTATGAGTGTTCCTATCTCTCCACATCCACGCCAACATTTATTTTGGGACTTTCTGATAAAGGCCATTGTCACCGGGGATAAGTGATATATCACTGTGGTTTTGATTTGCATTTCCCTGATGATTACAGATGTTGAGCATTTTTTCATATGTATGTTGGCCATTAGTCTCTCTTCTTTTGAAAAGTCTCTGTCCATGTCCTTTGCCCACTTTTTGATAGGGTTGTTTGATTTTTCCTTGCTGATTTTCCTTAGATCTATATAGATTCCATTTATCAGCCTTTTAGCACTTGTGTAACATGCGACTATTTTTTCCCATTCTGTGGGTTGTCTGTTTGTTCTTATGATAGTTTCCTTGGCTGTGCAGAAGCTTTTTAATTTGATCAGGTCCTATTTATTTATTTTTGTGGTTTCTGTGATTGCTTTTGGGGTCTTCTTCATAAATTCTTGGCCTAGGCCAATGTCTATAAGAGTTTTTACAACATTTTCTTCTAGAATTCTTATAGTTTCATGGCTTAGGTTTAAGTCTGTTATCTACCGTGAGTTGATTTTCGTGAGAGGTGAAAGGTGCGGATGCTATTTCAGTCTTCTACATGTGGCTATCCAGTTTTCCCAGCACCATTTATCGAATAAGGATTCTTTTCCCCAGTGTATGTTTGCGTCTGCTTTGTCAAAGATTAGATGGCTATACGAGGATGTTATTATATCTGTGTTCTCAGTTCTGTTCCATTAGTCTATGTCCCTGTTCTTGTGCCAGTACCATGCACAAGAACTGTGCCTTGTAGTATAGCTTGAAGTCTGGTAAATTGATGCCTCTAAATTCATTCTTTTTGCTTAAGATTGCTTTTGCTATATGGGGTCTTCTCTGGTTCCATATGAAGCATAGAATTATTTTTTCTATATCTGTGAAAAAGATGTTGGTATTTTAATAGGGATTGCATTGAGTCTGTAGATCACTTTGGGTAGCATAGACATTTCAACAATGTTGATTCTGCTGACCCATCAGCATGGTATGGTTTTCTACCTGTTTATGTCCTCTGCTATTTCCTTCCTCAGTGTTTCACAGTTCTCCCTGTAGAGGTCTTTTACCTCCTTAGTTAAATATATTCCTAGGTACTTAAAGTCCCTGGCTATTACATTGTTGCTGTTTATCATTTTGTTTAAATCAAACAGGATGTGCTTTATGAATTTGGGTGCACCTGACTTCGGTCCATAAATATTTAGAATCGTTATGTCTTCTTGAATTGTACCCTTCACCATTATATAGTGACCCTCTTTCTCTTTCATTACTTTTGTTGATTTGAAGACTAAGTTATCTAAAATCAGAACTGCCACACCAGCTTTCTTTTGGCTTCTGTTTCCTTGAAATATCATTTCCCACCCCTTCACATTGAGTCTGAATGCATCCTTTGGGTTAGATGTGTTTCCTGAAGACAGCAGATACTTGGCTTGTGTATATTAATCCATTCGGCCAGCCTATGTCTCTTTAGTGGGCAGTTCAAGCCATTCACATTTATTGAGAGAATTGATAAGTGGGGAAGATTTCTGTTCATCCTGTTGAATTGAACTTTATTGCTTTGTTTACTCTCTTGAGCCATTGTGGTATCTGGCCTTTGACCTTTAGCTTTTGGATGATTTCACATTCGTGAGTGTTTATTGTGCTGATCTGTATGTAATACTGTTTTGAGTACTTCCTGGAGGGCAGGTCTTGTCTTTATGAATTCCCTCAGTCTTTGCCTGCCTGAGAAGGTCTTTATTTCTCCTTGACATACAAAACTTAGTTTTGCAGGGTACAAGATTCTAGGCTGGGCATTATTCTGTTGGAGAAGAGTGAAAATGGGGGCCCAGTCCTCTTCCTTGTAAGGTCTCAGTTGAGAAGTCTGCTGTTATTCTGATGGGTTTTCCTTTGTAGGTTACCTGCTTCTTTTGCCTTACAGCTCATAGGATGGCCTCTTTGGTGGTTGTTTAGGTCAGTCCGTTTACTGTGCGTTGTGGTGTCTTCCTGTTTGTGATGAATCTCCCAGGAGTCCTTTGAGCTTCTTGTACCTGGATATCAAGATTTTTAGCAAGATTTGGGAAATTTTCCTCTATTATATCCTCAAATAGCTTATCCAACCCTTGTGTATTTTCTCATTCACCCTCAGTGATGCCTATAATTCTCACATTAGGCATCTTCACATAATCCCACATTACTTGTAGGCTTTTCTCTTTTCTCTTATTTCTCTGTTCTATCTCTCTGACTGACTTATTTAATTAAAAGGTATTATCTTCTATCCCTGAGATTCTTTCTTCTGTTTGATCTACCCTGTTCTTGAGGCTTTCCACTGTGTTTTGTAATTCCTTGATTAAATTCTTTATTTCTGTAAGTTCTGTTTGATTTTTCTTTAATATTTCAATTTCTTTAGTGAATTTTTTTTCCAAGTCCTGGATTTTTTTTTGTGATTTATGTTGGTTTTGCATTTTTTCTTGCATATCATTGAGTTTTCTTACAATCCTTATTTGAAATTCTTCTTCTGTCATTTTAGTGTTCTGAATTTGGTTGATGTCCATTGCTAGAGAGCTGGTGTTCCCCTT
This sequence comes from Indri indri, assembly GCA_004363605.1. Lineage (NCBI taxonomy): Eukaryota > Metazoa > Chordata > Mammalia > Primates > Indriidae > Indri > Indri indri. The sequence continues at coordinate 28,007 of RJWJ010009377.1, forward strand.
TGGGGTTGTGCTTTCTGTTTGATTCTTCATACTTCCAGAGTTCTTTTGCTGATTCCTTCCCATCTGGTGGAGCTGTTGCTTCTTACCTTTAGATATTTGTTTGAATATTGACACGCCCAGTTTAGTCTCTGAGCCAGTAAGTGGTGTTTGTGGGTGAGATTCAACCACACCCTGTACGATCAGTCAGTAGGTGCACTTAAAAGGTGTGCAGAATGACCTCCCTGTCGGTAGGTGGTGCTTGCTGGGAGGAGCAGGCTGCAGTGTTGTTTTTGGGTCCTGTAACCAGCTCTTGTTCCTCTGGAGAGGCACTCTAGTGCCTCAGGTGGTGGGTGGGGCCCTGGGACTTCCAGGTGTGCCCTTATTCTCCACCTCAGTGGGGCAGGTTGGGGAATGAATCTGGTCAGAGCTGGGTTGGGTGAGCCTGCCCTCAAGCACCACAAATGCTGTTAGCAGGGGTCAAAGTTCTGTTCTGCGCTTCTGGGAAACGCTGCCAGGGAGGGGCTGAAGTTGCCCACTCAGCCGAAAAGTCTGCGTGTACGGGTGGGGCTGTCTGAGACCTGCAGTCTGGAGCAGGCGTCTTTCCTTTCCACCCTCCATATTCCAAGGTTCCTCCTGGGCCTCTGCCAGCATGCAGCACCTCAAACCAGCGGATCTCCCCTGGTTGTGATGTGGACCAGGAGGTTTCCTGCCCTGGGTCACAGCCTGAGCTGGGTGCACGGGCCTTCCATGGGAGGAGGGTTGCCCCTCAAGCACGCTGATCTGCCCCTGAAGGCACACACATCTCAGTAGGCTCATTCACAAATATATCTTCTGTGCCCTGGGGAATGCTATCGAGACCTGGGTGTATGGGATCTGGTCTGCAGGCCTGTCCCCTGGGCCCCAGAGATCAATCCATGACACTGCCAGGGAGAGGAGTCGTGGTCTCAAGTCACCCACGGGGTGCCCAACTGGATCAATGTCTCTCTGCCTTGGGATTTGCCCCGCTCTCCTGAAGTCACCAGGCAAGCAGCACCTGGGAGGGCTGGTGGGTAGGGAGCTCACAGTCTGAGTACCCCTCAGTCTGCTGTAGGGCCCCAAAAGGAAAGGTCCCATTCCCTGCAGATGACTCTGAGTGGCGGCTAAATTGTCTCTCTCATCAGCCACGGGTACACAAGTCGAAGGGGAGAATGAAGCAATATGGCGCCTGCTAATTGGCTTAGGTCTGTGGGGCAGGAGGTGCCCTGAGGGAGCTGGGAGCCTTGGTGTCCTGTCTACAAAAGGTTCACCACTCACTGGCGGCAGGCATCTTTGGGCTGGTGTCGGCAGGTCTCTCCAACTGCTCAGGAGCCCACCGGCAGTCCAAGATGCAAGGGACGGGAAATTTAACCACTCCACCTACCATTGTCACTGGTCTCTAAGCCTCTTGGGGGCATGTCTCCTTTCAGTTCTCCTCCGCAACTTCTTCCTGTGGAGTCTCCTGTAATTTCAGGCACCCATCCTTCTGACCCTCATCTGATCTGTGTTTGTCTGCTTGGTTTTTTTTTTTTTTTTCCACTTTCTTTTAAAATCTATCTTGCAGAGACACTCTGCTGGAGGTTTTTCTCATTCTCCATCTTGCCCCTATACATCTACAACAATGTTCATAATAGCATTATTCCCATGACTTAAAAGGTGGAAGCTACACGTGTCTATTGAGGGATGAATGGATAAACAAAATTTGGTATATACATAAAAAAGGAATATTATTCAGAATTTAAAAGGAAGGAAATTTTGACACCTGTTACAACATGGATGAAACTTGAAGACATTATGCTAAGTGAAATAAATTATTCATAAATCGATGACTACCATATGATTCTACTTGTATGAAGTAACTAGAGTGCTCAAATTCATTCAGACAAAGTAGAGTCTGTTGGAGAAGGAAATGAGGAATTACTGTATAATGGGTACAGAATTTTAGTTTGAGAAGATAAAAAAATTTCTTGAGATGAACGTTGGTGATGGTTGCACAACAATGTGAATGTATTTAGTGCCACTGAATTGTACACTTGAAAATAGTAAATTTTGTGTTATGTATATTATACCACAATAAAAAAGGAGGGAAAAATAAAGACCTGCTCAGATCAATAAAAACTGGGAACTTGTCACCAGTATACATACCTTGCAAAAAATATTTTTAAAAATTCTTTAGGAAGAAGGAAACTTTTATAGGTCAGAAACTCAGATCTACATGAAAAATGGAATTGCATTATACAAGCAATAAATTACGGTAAAATAAAATCTTTTTGTTATTCTTAACAGATCTGACAGATAACATCTTGTTCAAAATAATAATAGCAACAGTGTATTTGATGATTAAACCTGATAGATAAGTGAAATGAATAATAGCAATGTCATCATGGAGAGAATTGAGGAATTGGGGATATTCCGATATAAGGTACTTGTATTGCCTATAAAGCGGTATAATGTTATTTGAAAGATGACTTGGATTAGTTATGAAAGTATTTTGCAAAGTCAAGGGCACCACTAAAAAAAAAAAGACGTATGATATGCTGAGAGGGGTAAAATAGAATCATATAAAATGCTTAATTAACATCAGAGAAAGCAGAAAAAGTGACAGAAAAAACAGCAAGAGTAATGAATAAAAAACAATAACAAATATGGTAGATATTATTTGAATTATATCAATAAAGACTTTAAACCTCAATACAGCAATTAAAAGAGATGTTCAGAGTGCATAAAAAAAACAAGATGTATGAAAGCTGTCAGCAAGAAACCCACCTTAAATATAAAGACTCACATGGACTAAATAGTAAAGGGATGGGGAAAATTATGCCATGCTAACTCTAATGAAAAGGAAGCAGGAATAGCCATATTAATATCACACAAAGTAGACTTCACAGCAAGAAAAATTATCAAAGATAAAGAAGAGCATTACATAATGATAAAATGGTCAATTCTCAAACAAGACATAATCTTTGATGTATAACTAACAATAGTGACAAAATATGTGAAGTGAGGGCTGATAGAACCAAAAGGAGAAATAAATAAATCCACTATTATAGTTGAAGACTTTAACATACCTCTATCAGTACTGGACAGATCCAGTAGGTAGAAATCAGTAAGGAAATAGTTGAACAGAATACCACCATCAATCAGCTGGATCTAACTGACATCTATAGACTACTTCATCCAACAACAGCAGAATGCACATTCTTCTCAAGTTCACACAGAACATTCACTATGACAAACCACATTCTGAGTCATAAAACACATCTTAACAAATTTGAAAGAATAGCAATCATGCAACACATACTCTCAGACCACGATGGAATTAAACTAGAAATCAATAACAGAAAAATATCTGGAAAAATCTCAAAATATTTGGAGATTAAACAATTTACTTCTAAATGAACACATGGTTCAAAGAAGTCTCAGGAGAAATTTTAAAATATTTTGAATTAAACAGGGTAATACTGGCCTCATAAAATGAGCTGGGAAGTGTGTTTTTTTCTGTTTCTGGAAGAGATTATGTAAAATTGGTGTTAATTCTCCTTTAAACATTTGGTAGAATTATCCGGTGAAGTGTATGAGCCTGGAGATTTCTTTTTTGGAAATCTTTAAATAAATTGCATTTCTTTAATGGACATAGAACTATTCTATTCATATAATCTATTTCATTTTTATTAAAGTTTTGGTAGTTTGTAGCTTTTGAAGAAGTAGTCCATTTCTTCTGAGTTTATGACTATAAAGTTGTTCATAGTATTCTCATTTGTAATTATTTTATTGTGGTGATATACATATAAAATAAAATTTACCATTTTGACCATTTTTAAGTGTACAATTCAGTGGTACTAACTACACTCAGTGTTGTGCAAACATTACCATTATCCATTTCCAGAAGGTTTTAATCATTCCAAACAGAAAGAAACTTTATACTCATTAAACAATAATTCTGCATTTCCCCCTCCCTCTGGCATCTAATCTGCTTTCTGTCTCTATGAATTTGCTTACTCTAGATGCTTCATGTAAGTGGGATCATAAAATATCTGTCCATTTGTGTTTGGCTTATTTCACTTAGCATAATGTTTTAAAGGTTCATCCATGCTGTAGCGTGTATTAGAACTTCATTCCTTTTTAAGGCTGAATAGTGTTCCAGTGTATATACATACCATATTTTGTTTATTCATTAATCTATTGATGTACATTCAGGTTGTTTTCATTTTTTGGCTATTGTGAATAATGCTACTATGAACATTCATGTACAAGTTTTGGTGTGAACATGTTTTGATTTCTCTGGCATATATACCTAGGAGTGGGATTTCAGGGTCATATGGTAGCTCTATAATTTTTTGAGGAACTGCCACACTGTTTTTTTCATTGCAGGTGCACCATTTTACATTCCCATCAGCAATGTATCAAAGTTCAAATTTCTCCACATCCTAGCCAACACTTGTTATTTTTCTTGTTTTTGATGATGGCCACCTCATAGGTATGAAGTAGTATCTCATAATGGTTTTGATTTGCATTTCTGTAATTACTAATGATGTTGAGCATCTTTTCATGTGCTTATTGGTCATTTATATATCTTCTTTAGGGATATGTCTATTCAAGTACTTTGCCCATTTTTTTAAATTTAAGAAGATATTTATGTTTATTAGCTGAATTACGTTTGAAAAAGCAAAGATAGGTGCACAAAGAGCTGTTTGACAAAGTCCCAGATATCAAAAATAGTATTTCCCTGGCTGCCCAACTCAGAGGGCACTTATGCCCACTCCTAGGTGGCTGTGCTCTGGAATGCGACCATTCAATATATGATATTGCATTGCTCTTGTGTTGCACATGGAGTACAGGCCTACGTGCCCCTAACATCAAAGAAGTGGACCATTAAACACTCAGAGCACTGGGTCCAAATGGCAAAACTCAATGCCAAATATTGAACTACCGATTATGTAATAGAATGGGCAGAAAAATAACCAGCTTGAATACTGTGTAAAATACAGGCTCTTGTGAAATACAGGCTCTTGTGAGCCGCCTCCAACTTATTTCTTCCCTTTACCAAATCAAGGACATAAAACACAAAACTTTTTTAAAAAATTGTGGTAAAAAACACATAACATAAAATGGTTACTATTTTAACCATCTTTAAGTGTACAGACCATAGTGTTAAGTATATTCCCATTGTTTTGCAATAGATCCCCAGAACCGTTTCCCTCTTGCAAACTGAAATTCTATATCTATTAAACGACTCCCCCATTCTCTTTTCACCCACCCCCAGTAAGCACCGTTCTACTTTCTATTCCTATGAACTTGACTACTTTACATACTTCATATAAGTGAAATCATGTGGTATTTGTCTTTTTGTGATTGACCTATTGCACTTAGCATATGTCCTCAAGGTTCATCCAAGTTGTAGTATGTGACAGAATTTCTTTCCTTTGTGCTGAACAATAATCCATTGTATATATGTACCACATTTTGTTTATTCATTCATCCATCAGTGGACACTTGGGGTGCTTTCACCTTTTGGCTTTTGTGAATAATGTGCTATGAACATTGGTGTGTAAGTATCTGTTTGATTCCCTGCCTTCAATTCTTTTGAGTATATACCCAGAAGTGGGATTGCTGGAGCCTGTGGTTGCTCTCTTTTTAATTTTTTGAGGAACTGCCATCCTGTTTTCCATAGCAGTTGTACAATTTTACAATCCCATCAATAGTGCACAAGGGTTCAAATTTCTCCACAACCTTGCCAACATATGTTATATTCTGTTCTTTTTTATTTTACAGTAGCCATCCTAATGGGTGTGAGGCGATATCTCATTGTGGTTTTGATTTGTATTTCCCTAATGATTAATGATGTTTAGCATCTTGTCATGTGCTTTTTGGCCATTTGTGTATTACCTTTGGAGAAATGTCTGTTCAAGTCCTTTCAGCATTTTTAATTGGTTTATTTAGTTTTTTTCATTGTTGTTGAGTTTCAGGACTTCATTATTCTGGATATTAACCCCTTATGAGATATATGATTTGTAAATATTTTCTTTCATTGCATAGGTTGCCTTTTTACTCTGTTGATAGTGATTTTTGATGTACAAAAGGTTTTAAATTTGATGTAGTCCCATTTGTCTATTTTTGCTTCGGTTACCTGTGCATTCATGTCATATCCAAGAAATCACTGCCAAATCCCATATCACAAAGCTTTTCCACTATGTTTTCTTCTAGGAGTTTTATGGTTTTGGGTCTTACATTTAGGTCTTTAATCCATTTTGAGTTACTTTTTGTGTATGATGTAAGATAAGGGTTCTTTTACATGTGGATATCTGGTTTTCCTAGCACCATTTGTTGAAAAGATTATCCTTTTCCCCATTGAGTGGTCTTGGCATCTTTGTTGAAGATCATTTAATCATATATGTGAGGATTTATTTCTGGGCTCTCTATTCTATTCCATTGGTCTATATGTACGTTTTTGTGCCATCACCGCACTGTTTTGATTACTGTGGCTCTGGCCAGGAGTTCCAGTACTATTTTGAATAGAAGTCATGAGAGCAGACATCTTTGTCTTGTTTCTGACCTTACATGAAAAGCTTTCAATCTTTAACCATGGAATATGATGTTAGCTGTGCACTTTGCCCATCTTAAAATTGGGTTGTCTTTTTGATGTTTAGGAGTTCATATATTTGGGGTAGAAAACCCTTATTAGATAAAAGTTGGCAAATATTTTCCACCATATTGTGGTTTGTCTTTTCACGTTCTTTACTTTCCTCTCTATACTGCCATCCTGAGTTTCCGTGCTGAAAACGGTTTTCACCACTTCCTTGCTGAATTCTAGTTTTATTACTTAGATACCCTACTTAAAGTGTAGTTATTTAATTGCTGTTTTGGTACTTCTTTGTGAAAGAGATGAGAATTGGGCACCTCTAGTCAGCTATACTGATAATGTCTCTTTTTCACTTTATTAATGATGAGCTTTAATACATAACAATATTTAATTTCAATGAAGTTCAATTTATTAAGATCTAATTTTTTTGTGGCTTGTGCTTCCTGTATCATATATACAAATGCATTGCTAAATCCAAGGACATGAAAATTTATACCTATGTTTTCTTTTAAAAGTTTTTTGGTTTTAGCTCTTATATTTAGATTGTTGATACATTTTGAGTTAATTTTTGTATATGGTGTGAGGTAAGGATCCAAATTCATTCTTTTGCATGTGGAAGTCTAGTTTTTTCAGCATCATTTGTTGAAGAGACTGTTTTTTCACCCATTGAATGGACTTGGCAACTTTGTCAAAAAACACATTGGCCATAAATGTGGTTTTTGTCTGGACTCTCAATTCTATTTCACTAAATGTCTATATGTCCATTCTTATGGGAAAATCACACTGATTTGATTACTGTAGCTTTGCAGTAAGTTTTGAAGTCCAGAAGTGTGAGACCTCCAAGTTTATTTACTTTTTTTACAAAGTTGTTGTGACTATTTTGGGTTCCTTTAGATTCCCTATGTATATGAAGATAGGCTTTACTATTTTTGCAAAAAGAAAAAAAGCCATTGGTATTTTGATATGGATTGCATTGAATCTGTAGGATTACTTTGGGTAGTAATGACATCTTAACAATATTAAGTCTTGCTACCCATGAGTATGGGATATCTTTCCATTTATTTGTGTCTTCTTTAATTTCTTTCAGCAGTATTTTGTAGTTTTCAGTATGCAAGTCATTTATCTCCTTGGTTAAATTTATTCCTAAGTATTTTATTCTTTTACATGCTGTCATAATTGGAATTACATTCTTAAATTCTTTTTCTGATTGCTCATTGTTAATGTATAGAAACACAACTAATTTTCGTATGCTGACTTTGTATCCTGCAATTTTGCTGAATTCATTTATTAGTTTTAACAGGTGTGTGCGTGTGCTGTCTTTGGGTGTCCTACATATAACACCATGTAATCTGTGAGCAGAGATAATTTTACTTCTTCCTTTCCAATTTGGATGCCTTTTCTTTCTTTTCCTTATCTAATTTCTCTGGCTAGAACTTCCAGTACAATGTTGACTAGCAGTGGTGAAAGTGGGATTTTTTGTGTTGTTCTTGGTCATAAGGAGAAAGTTCTCAGTCTTCATCATTGAGTATGATGCTATTTTGGGATTTTTCATACATATCTTTTATCATGTTGAGAAATTTCCCCTTTCAATTTCTAGTTTTTATTATGAAATGGTGTTAGATTCAGTCAAATGACTTTCTGTGTCAATTGAAATAATCATGTGTTTTATCTTCATTCTATTAACGTGATATGTTACATTGATTGATTTTCTCATGTTGAACCATGCTTACACTCCTGGGATAAATCCCATTTGATCATGGTGTATAATTATTTTAATATGCTGTTGGGTATAATTTTCTAGTGTTTTGTTGAAAACGTTTGCATCTGTGTTCATGAGGGATATTGGTCTGAAATTTTCTTGCCTTGTATGTCTTTATCTAGCTTTGTATCAGGACAATGCTGGCTTCATAGCATGAATTCAAAGTGAGTGTTCCCTTCCATTCTATTTTTTGGAAGAGTTTCAAAAGGATTGGCATTAATGCTTCTTTAAATGTTCAGTAAAAATCACCAGTGAAGTTGTCTGGTCCTGGAGTTTTCTTTGTTGGGAGGTTTTTGATTTCTGATTCAGTCTTTACATATGGGTCTAATGAGATAGTCTATCTCTTCTTCAGTTAGTAATTTGTGTATTTCTAGAAATTTGTCCATTTCACTCTAGGTTATCTAATTTGTTTGCATATAATTGTTTATAATATTCACCTGCAATCCTTTTTATTTCTGTAAGGTTGGTAGTAATGTCACCACTTTCATTTCTGGTTTTTTTAATTTATTTATTTATTTTAGAGACAGGGACTTGCTCTGTTACGTGGGGTGGAGTGTGGTGGTACAACCATAGATCACTTCAGCCTACAACTCCTGGGTTTCAAGTGATCCTCCTACCTTAGCCTCCTGAGTAGCTGAGACTACAGGCACATGCCACCATGCCTGGCTTATTTATTTTTTAATTTTTTGTTGTGATGGGGTCTCGCTATCTCACCCAGGTTGGTCTCGAACTCCTGGCCTCAAGTGATCCTTCTGCTTCGGCCTCCCAAAGTGCTGGGATTACAGGCATGAGCCACTGCACCTGGCCTCTGTTTTAAATTACTTGTGACTTCTCTGTTTTTTCTTTGTCAGTCTATTTAAACTTTGTCAATTTTGTTGAACTTTTCAAAGAACCAACTTTTGGTTTAGTTGATTCTATTGTTTTTCTAGTCTCTCTTTTATTTATTTCTGATTTAATCTTTATTGATTTCTTCCTTCTGCTATTTTTGGGTTTAATTTGTTGGTTTTTCTCTAATTCCCAAAGGAGTAAATTTAGGTTATTTATTTGGGATCTTTCTTCTTTTTTACTGTAGGCATTAATATGTCCCTCTGAGCAATGCCTTTGCTGCTCCCATAAGGTTTGTGATATGTTTTTGATTTTTTTTGTTTCATATCTAAGGTATTTTCTAATGTCCTTATGATTTTGTCTTTGACCCACTGGTTATTTAAGAGTGTATTAATTTCCATATATTTGTGAATTTTCCAGTTTTCTTCCTATTATTTACTTCTAGCTTTAATCCATTGTGGTCAGAGAATAAAGTTTGTATGATTTTAATCTTTTTAAATTTATTAAGACTTGTTTTGTGACCTAAAATATGTTCTATCCTGAAAAATGTTCCAATAAGTACTTGAAAAGAAAGTGTATGCTGCTGCTGTTGTTCTATGTATGTCTGTTGAGTCTACATGTTGTATAATGTTCAAGTCTTTTATTTTCTTATTGATCTCTTATGTAAAAGTTCTATCCATTATTAAAAATGTTGTATTAAAGTCTTCAGGTATTATTGTGGAAATGTCTGTCTCTCCCTTTAATTCTGTAAATATTTACTTCATATATTTTTGTGCCTAATTTATACCTAAGCATTTCCTTTTTTGGTGTAAATGTAAATGGTACCGTGTTTCCCATTTCAAATTTCAACTCTTCATTGCTGGTATATAGAAAGCAATTGACTTTTGTATATTAACCTTATACTCTGAAAAGTTGCTATAATTGCTTATTCGTTCCAGGAGGTTTCTTCTTTTATTCTTTGGAATTTTCTACACATAAAATCATATCATCTACATTCAAAGACAATTTTATATTGTATTTGTATTCCCAGTGTGTATATATTTTATTTCCTTTTCTTGTCTTATTGCATTAGGACGTCCAGTATGATATTGGATATATGTGGTGAAAGTAGACATTCTGCCCTTATTTCTTATCTTAGGAGGAAAGCATCTACTTTCCCACCATTAGGTATTTTGTTAGCTGTAATTTTTTGATGTTCTTTATCAAGTTGAGGAAGTTCTTTCCTATTCCTAGTTTTCTGAGAGTTTTCATCATGAATGGATGTTGGATTTTGTCAAATACCTTTTCTGCATCTATTAATATAATCTATGGCCTGTTCATGTGGTGGATTATATCACTTGATTTTTTAACACATTGACTGCCACACAAAAACACAGAAACTTTTCCTTGGGGCCACAGTGGATTTTTTTTTTTTACAAAAACAGAATAAAAATTTTGAGTGTAATTTAAAGCTAAACATAAATACAAAAACAAAATTTGTTGACTTCTATTCATTTAACCCACGTTTTTGGAATTAAATTGTCAATATTAATTGTATTTATATGTGCTTCATGCAGCCCTAGGGTCAAAACTAGAGTGAGTTAAATACAACTCTCATGGCAGTTAATGTGTTAATGTTGAACCAGCCCTGCATACCTGGGATATATATTTATTCATTATTGGATTCTGTCTGCTAATATTTTGTTTTATTGTAATGTCATTATCTGGATTGGGTATTAGAGTAATGCTGGCCTCATAGAACGAGTTAGGATGTATCCATTCTGCTTCAATTTTCTGGAAGTGATTATAGAGAATTGGTGTAATTTCCTCCTTATATGTTTGGTAGATTTCACTGGTGAACCCATCTGAGACTGGTGATTTCTATTTTAGAACATTATTAGTTATTAATTCAATTTATTTAATAGATATATGCCTACTCAGATTATCTGTTCTCCTTGTGTGAATTAAGATAAATTGTGTCTTTCAAGGAAATGATCCATTTCATTTAGGTTAAATTTGTGGGCACAGAGTTCTTCATGATACTCCATTATTGTCCTTTTAATGAACATGGGATCAGTAGTTATGGCTGCTCTTTATTTATGATAATAGTAATTTATATCTTTTTTCTTCTTAACCTGGTTAGAAGTTTATCAATTTTAGTGATCTTTTTAAAGAACTAGATTTTGTTTTGTTGATTTTCTGTTTTCAATTCATTAATTTGTGTTCAAAACCAAAGATAGAACAACAAAAAAAGAAAACTACAAACCAATATTTCTCAAGTTAGATGCAAAATTCCCCACGAAAATATTAGCAGGTCAAATCTCACAATGCATAAAAAGAATTATACACCATTACCAAGTGTGGTTCATCCTAAGAATGCAAGACTGGTTCAACATTTGAAAATCAGTGAACATAATCCACTGTATCAATAAATTAAAGAGTATAGATGCAGAAAAAACCATTTAACAAAATTCATCGACCATTCCTAATACAAACTCTCAGCAAACTGTGAATAGAAGAGAACTTCATGAACCTGATAAACGGCATCTATACAAAACTTACAATTAATATCATATCTATTTGTGAAAGGCTGAATACTCTCCCCCTAAGACTGGGAAGAGGCAAATATGTCCACTCTTACCACTCTTATTCACCATAGTTCTGGATGTTCTAGCTATTGCAATAAGACAAAGAAAAGAAATAAGACATACAGATTGGAAAAGCAGAAATAAAATTGCCCCTATTTGCAGATGGCATGATTGGCTATGTAAAAAATCCCAAGGAATTTACCAAAAAATAAAAACAAAAGTAAACAAACAACAATGACAAATACTCCTGGAATTAATGAGTTCAGGCAGTATACAAGATCAGTACATAAAAACCAATTGGATTTCTATGTACTAAGAAGAAACACATGGAAACAAAAATCAAAACTCAATAACATTTACAATTGCCCAAAGAAACTGAAATACTTAGGTATACGCTTAACAAAACACACAATCCATATGCTAGAAGTTACAAAATACTGATGAAAGAAATCAAAGAAGACCTAAAGAAATGCTGAAACATACCATGTGCATGGATTAGAAGGCTCTATATAGTAAAACAGTCAATTCTCCCCAAATATTTCAGCAAGTTTTTTGAAGGCATAGAGAAACTTATTCTAAAATTTATGTAAAGAGGCACAGACTGTAGAATCACTAATACAATCTTAAAATGGAAGTGTAAATTGGAAGGGGTCACTCTACTCAATAAAAATATGTTCATAGCAGCTTTATTCATAACAGGGAAATACTAGATATGACCCAGATATCAATGGGTCAATAGTTAAATACTGTGCTACATACATACCATGAATCTTACTTTGCAATAAAAAGAAACAAACTTGATACACACAACAACTTGGATGAAGGGCAGGCTGAGTGAAAAAGCTAATTCCCAGTGGTTATATACTGTATAATTTCATTTGTATAATTTTGAAATGACAGAAATAAAGACTCAGTTAGAAGTTTCCAGGGGTTGGGGACCAAGGTGGAAGGATTGGGAAGGAAGTGGCTGTGGCTATAAAAAGGCAACATGAGGTATCCTAATTGGGATAGAACTATTCTGTATATTGCATTAGGTGGTATACACAACCTACATGTGATAAAACTGTATAGATGCACACACAAATTAGTACAAGTAAACCTGGGGAAATAAATGAGATAGGTGGATTGTATCAAGTCAATATCATACTTGAGATATCGTACTATAATCTTGCAAGATGTTACCATTGGAAGAAACTGGGTGAAGTGTATGTGGGGCCCCTGTATTAATTTTATAACTGCATGTGAATCTACAATTATCTCAATAAAAATTTATATTAAAAATCCTGCAAATCTTTTTTTCAATAATAATACCCTACTGTGTCATCTTTAGCATCAAAATAACTTACTGATTGACTGCTAATCAGGCTTGCATGAAGCCTCAGACAATGAAAAGCTACAGGCAACTTGTGCAAACTAAACTGAAACTGATATGTTTTTTGATGTTTCTGATCTTCAGTTGCTGATCACACTGGGACACTCTGACACTTTCCAAAGGAGTTATCTGGCTCCTGTGGGCCCCCTGGCACCATCGATGTGCAAGCAGGCTGCATGACAACTATATAAGTGTGGTAGAAAAGACTGGGGATGCCAGCTTGAAAGAAATAGTTGAAGAAGCTGGGGCTGTTTTCCCTGAGACAAGGTGATATGGGGTCAACATATCTGGGTTCAGACCCCTAGAGGGCTGCTTTTGGGCAGAGAAAGTGACCATGTTGTCTGGGGTCCTGTGGGTGAGCAGAAGATCAGATCTCAGGGGCACTACTTTATAGATGCAGATATTGGCTTAGCAGAGAGGACTGAGCTGCCCCAAAATGAATGAGATGTGCTGCCTCTGAATGTAGAGAATGCCCTATTATTGGAAGCATTCAAGCTGAAGTCATTGAATAGCTCTCAGAAATGTGTGAATTCCCTTTCAATGTGCAGATTCTAACACAAAAGTAATCATGTGACACAGTGATCCTAGTTCTTTATACCGCTACATCTCTAGTCCTGTCACTGGCTCTTCATTTTTCCTGACTGAAACCTCTTCCTTGATGATTGAAAAGGGGAAGAGACGGGCTCTGATGTCTTCAGTTCACTGTTCTGTATAGACTGGAGTCTATTTGCAGGAAAATTTAAGTTACGGTTGTTTTTGGTGGGATGTAGAGACATAGAACCGCACAGTAGCCCCCTGGACTAATTTGAGAGAGTGACATGAATAACCACAGGCATCCACGGCAGCTTTTAGTTCTGGCATTTTTGCATTGTGTGAAATATAATTGTTGCCATGTCTGTTTTTCTTAATAAGCTTTGAAACTTTAAGGGATTCCACGTCTTACTTTTCTCTGTGTTCTTCTTGCATCTAGAACCTTACACATAGAGGCTACTTGATAGTTTCTCCATAAAGACTTTCTCAGACTTGATCAGATTGTTTGTGGTGTGGTTTGTATACCTAATGCTGGGCTGGCTTTTCCTCCCAGAGAGAGGCAGGATGCTGGCTCCTAGTTTCTTTTTGTGTGACACCTAAAACAGATAATGTGACTGTGTCTAACGGTATCTCCATACCACTTCCCTCATTTAAAGATAACCAGGGAGATAAAATTATACTCTTAAATGCTGAGCTTTTGACAAAGTTCCCAGTGCTGGACACACTGATGCCTTGGGGGTGAGGAGAGCGGAAGGCTTTGAGCATTTTTTTCTTCAGGCTGACACTGGTGGGTTAGTGGACTTTATAGATGACCAGGGCTACCTTAAGTTTTAGAAAAGCTGACTGAGAAGTATGGAAGATTCTCCTTCCCACTCCGGGCATCGGGGGAAGGGGAGGGTGACGTGTTGCTGGGCCCTCAAGAAAGGAAAAAGGAAATCCAGAGAGGCTAAGGTCAGAAGAAAAAAAAAGAGACCCCAGCTCAGAGGAAGGTGTGCTAGGTTCAGGCTCGGCCTTCTCCGGCTCCTTGGTGGAGGGGCGCCCATTTGAGCGGTGGAGAGGGGTATACGAGGACATGCTGGGAGCAGGAGCTTCGCCAGGCACCTGTCGGTCAGTCCTTCCAGGACTTTCCCGAGGGCGGCCCCCCCCCCTCGCTAGGATCACTCCCAGAATGGCACTGGTAAGATAACACGGCCCGCCCAGGGAGGGGGGGGATGGAGTGTAGCCTAAAATTAGCCCCCTGGACCAAGTCAGCCTAGAGACTGACGCCTAGCCTTTCAGCAGCGTTGTTAACAGAGGGAACTGAGAGCCCGCAGGCTCCAGCTGGGGCAGTAGGGGCTCCTCAAGGAGGGGCCGCCAGGGCCCAAGCACCTCACAGAAGGGTGGGGGCAGCGACCCTGGGCAGTGTGGCCTGAGGCTGAAGCCCCGTGAGTACCTGGAGCCTAGGACCTGACGCTGTCCAGAACGAGTGAGCCCTGCGGGATCCCGAACCTCTGATCACCACCCTTCTAGGCTGTTCCCTCTGGGTCTGGGACCTGGGGGGCGCTTGGGAGGTCGGTAGGGAAACCCACCAGCAGAAGGCAGAGGGAGGAGGGATAGCATGCCAGCTTCCTGCTTTGTCTGTCCCAACAGGGTGTGTCTGCCTAGGACCTCGGTCTAATCGGAGCTACTTCTTGAGGGCAATTGCCGTCATACACTACAGGGAGGGTGCAGGTTTGTCTTTGTATCCCTGTGTGCTGTTGGCGTCTGTGTATGTGGGTGCAGTGGAGTGAGCTTGAGGGCACAAAGGGCAGTGCTCCTCAGGGTGGGAGGAGAAAGGTGAGGGTTAAAAATAGTCTATGAATGCCTGAAAGAGTGTTCTAGGGCACACGGAACCAGTTGCTTTCCTGTAGGAGTTCTTAATCTGGATTCACGGACCCCAAGAGGGCCTTAGAATTCAAAAGGTCCAGAGACTTGGATGGGCTATTACCTGTTTTTCCCAACTTTGAACTGAAATTTGCCATTCCCTTCAAGAATTAATGCAGGCAGCAAATGGCAGTAGTATTACCAGTTCCTGTAACTTGGTCACCAGAAGAAATCACAGACATTTCATATCATATTACAGTTGTTGCAGAGATCTTGAAATGTCATTTATGCTCATCGCTACTTAGAAATTATTACCAGATCTTGCTATTTAATGTGTTAATAAAGAACATCTATTACTATATTATGCCACTTAAAAATATTTTGTTAGTAGTATTTCGATATAATTGGTTTTGTTTAATTCCATATATTTTATTTTATTTACTAAAAACCATTCTAAAAGGGGTTCACAGACTTCACCAGTTTGTCACAGAGGCCAATGTCATTAAAAAAAAAAAAGGTTTAAAACTCTTGCACTTTCGAGATCAGGAATGGGCTCCTTGCCCATAGTGGGAACATAATAACTCTTTGATTAATAAACCACAGCAAGGTGAGGTTAGACAATAGACTAGCTGGATTTTCTTGTCCTTATCTAATGGAGGCAACAATTCACTCAAGTGCCAAAGCCAGCTGGAAGCAATGGCTTGATCTCCCTTTGGAGGCTCATTATATGAGCCCTGCTGTGAGCTCTTGGTATGACCTTGGTGAGAGCTTCAGCATTTCCCTAAGCCACTCCCTTCCCTCTTCATCTCCTCAGACCCCAGTCCCCAAAATAAAATAGTAAGAAGGGAATCCCTACTGGCCGTCTGAAGAAATGATTCATAAAGGAACCTTCCATTACTGGAATCCCTGGAATTCAGAATGACACTCAAAATCTAAGGATCCTGGAAATTGCAAAGTGACTCTGCCTGAGGCAAGGGGGAGGGCTATGTATTCATATTTCATGTTGCAACAGAAAGAACAGGATGAGGAGTAGGGAAACCTGGATTCTATTTTGGACTCTGCTATTGCCTTGATGTAAGGGACCTGGAAAATCCCTTAGCCTTTCTGGCCTCAGTTTCCCCATCCACAAAATGGGGATAATATTACCTATCCCACTATATGAAATAGCTTTGAAAAGCACAAGATTGTAGGTGTGATATGGGTTCTTGTTAATAAGACCATTGACAATAACAGCCATACGACCTTAAGAAAGTCACTGCTCCCTCTGATACCTGGTTTCCCCATCTCTAAATTGAAGAAATTAAATTAAATGACCTGCAAAGTCCATTCCAGCTCTGAGGTTCTAGTACATTAAGTAGGGAGCAATAGCCATAGAAATTGAAGACCTAAGTAATAATCATCACCATACTAAAAAGAGTTACAGAGAACTGTGTTCAGGTACTATTCTAAGTACTTACTTTGTACTAACTCATTTAATCCTAACAACCTCCCTCCGAGGCAGGTACTATTATTGTCTTCTCTTTACAGATGACAAAGTGGGCACAGAGAAATTAAGTGACCTGCTGTAGGTCACACAGCTACTAAGTGGTAGAGCTGGGATTGAAGAACTCCAGACCCAGGTTTTACTACTACCCCATATGGCCTCTCAATCTGCAGTGGGAGCAAAAAAAAAACCCATATAGGAGTTACAGTACAGTGTGATGACTGCTATAGTGCTATAAGAGCACAGACTCTGGAGGCATTAACTCAGCAGAAGGAACGGCATGTGGCACAAAGAAGCATGGTGTGTACGGAGAGCCACAGTTTCTCTTCCTTTATTATAGGGTGTTAGTAGAGGAGTAGTAGGAAGTGAGGATGGAGAGATTGAGCAAGATTGTCTCATGAAGGACCTGTGAGCTAGGCTAAGGCATTTGGGCTGTAGCCTGAAAGAAAGGGGAGCCATTAAGGTATTCAAGACAGGGGATTGGGACAGATTAGATTTGTATTTTTAAATTATCACTTTAGCCATAATGTGGAGAACATATTAAAAAGGGAAACTACTTAGGAGACTAATAAAACTGTTGAGGCAAAAGACAGTGGAGGTCTAGATAAAGCACTGGCAATAAGGATGGCCCCTGAGGGTGATAAGTGGCCTGGAGAGTTCTCTAGGAGTCAAAATCCACAGGACTTGATGGGATTGGATGAGAGTGGGAGTCATAGGTTTTTTGGTTTGGTTGACCAGGTAGGTGGTGAGGACATGAGATACGGATATGGTGGTGGTGATGTTGTGGGGTGGTGGTGGTGTAACATTGCTGTCTTTGAAGTGCCTGAAGAAACTCAGTGGATACATGCTTGAAGGTGAAGAGAGAGCTGAGGGCTTAGAGCGATAGGCTTGAAACCATCAGCATAATGGTGAGAGCTGGAGCTCTGGGACTGGAGAGAAGAGGATGGAGGAGAGAACAAGGGGAACATAAATATTTCAGGGGAGAAAATTCAGGAGAGTGTGGTGGCCAGGAAGCAGAAGGGATAGTTTGGAAGAAGAAGTGGTCAGTAGGGACAGATGTCCAAGAAAAGTCAGGGAAGTAAAGACCCGAGAAACATCCAGTGGATTTAGCCACAAGGATGACCTTTTGAAGAACTTTCTTGGTCTATGATTGAGGGTGGGTGGAGCCATACTGAACAGAGTGGAGAAGAGAATGGAAGCTGGGGAAAAAGACAGTAGACAATTGTTTCAGTAAGTTTGGTGAAAAGGTAGAGATGGAGAGAAAGGTAGCTAGGCTGGAACAAAGGACCATTAAAATTTTTTTTGTTTTGTTTTCTAAGATGGTCGAGGGGGAGGATCCAGTTTGAGGAGGATGAAGATACAGAGAAAGGAAGCTCGCCTTTGAATATGTAATATATGGTAGCTCTCTTCGTCCTGACAGCCTCATGAGGCATACTTTCTGTCTTATAGATGAGGAAACTGAATCCCAAAGAAGGGAAGAGACTTGCCCAAGTTTACTCAGCTAGAAACTGGGGGTACCAAGTTGCAAACCTAGGTCTGCATAATTTCCAAAATCCTGTCCTTCCCATTTTACCCCAAGAATGCATAAACATATGGACCATATATGAAATTGATGGTGGTGGGTGGGGAGGGGTTTAAAGTTGAGGGTGACCCCACCCACCTCACAATTTTCCTTCTATGAGGTGAGTACCTGCGGTCCCAGGGTAACAAAGAGGGGTGGAAGTGGACAGTAAATAAAAGGAGGTATGAAGCCCTGAGACCTCAGCTCCAGGGTATGGGGGAGTAGGGGGACTGAAGCTCTGAAAAACCTACAGCTCACCCTGATGACATTACAAACTAAGGTGGGTGACCTTGACTTTGGAGCACTAGGAACAGAAATGGTAAGTTCAGGGGTTAGGTTGAGTCAGTCATTGGCCCATGGTGGTTTCGTAGGGCCTGAGGATTATGAGGAGAGAAGAGTTGAAGGTTGAGGCAAAACTCCAGGCTGGGTTTGGCAGAGAGGATGGGAAGAGGCTTAAGCCAGAGGGATGGAGAAGCAGTGGGTTTCTGAGGCGGTGTTGGCAATCAAAAGGACTCCTGGATTGAAGTGGTCCTGGGGGAGAAACCAGTTGTCACCAAAGAGAACTTGCCATGGAAGCCTCGACTGTTTCCTGCCATCAATTTGTATTCATTTTACTTGGAATGTGTTCTTTGTAATGCCACCTCTTCATTTCATTAGTAAATGTCATTTAGTACCTATTTCCTGAGAGCCTCTGTTCCTGAAGCGTGGGGCCTGTGTTTGAGGAGAGGTTACAAAAGGCTCAGGTGAGAGAAATTTGATCAGATATGAGGGGCTGTGAAGAGGTTGAACTTCATCTAAAAGGCCAAGAGGTGAAGTTGAGGACCTGCCCCAAAAAACTGTCAAAATGCTGAGGGATAGAAGCTTGACACCACAAAGCACTGTTCTGTTGGCCTCGCAACTGCCAGGCCAGAGCCACCTCATTAATCCACACATTCTGAGCTGAGGAAGATGCCTCTACCAAATCCCTAGCCATGATGTAGGCCCTACTAGGAGTGGAGGAATACAAGATGAATACACGGTCCTTGCGCTGAGTTTATACACTAATGGAGCACGGATAAGTGGAAATGTGATGTGAAAGTTCATAGCTGAAGTCTAGTTGTGATTCTTTGGAATCCCTAAGCAGGAGAAGCAGGAGATTGGGGAAAGCTTCCCAGAAGTAAGAGTTTGAGGGGCAGATAGAACAGTATATGTAATGGCCTCACCTGTTGTGGCAGCATCTCCAGGGCCTGAAATAAGACAGTGGGCATGGGAGTGAGAAGTGGGACACCCATGGGTAAGTAGCCTGATGGTGAAGGGCAGGGGAGCAAGGGGTTGGTGGAGGGGCTGGCATCCAGGTTTTTCATGGGAACCCTTAGTCTCTCCCCCTTTTCTGTCACCCACACATCTGGTGTATCCTCCTATTCATAATGAGAATAGTCCTGTTCCCATTAGCCAAGATGAACCTCATGGACATCAGCAAGATCTTCTCCCTCCTGCAGCCCGACAAGGAGGATGAGGACACTGACATGGGGGAGAAGGAGGCTCTCAATCAAGCAGTGTATGACAATGACTCCTATACCTTGGACCAGCTTTTGCGCCAGGAGCGTTATAAACGTTTTATCAACAGCAGGAGTGGCTGGGGTGTTCCTGGAACACCTTTGCGCTTGGCTGCTTCTTACGGTCACTTGAGCTGTTTGCAAGTCCTCCTGGCACATGGTGCTGACGTCGACAGCTTGGATGTCAAGGCACAGACACCACTTTTCACTGCTGTCAGTCATGGCCATCTGGACTGTGTGCGTGTGCTTTTGGAAGCTGGTGCCTGTCCTGGTGGTAGCATCTACAACAACTGTTCTCCCGTGCTTACAGCCGCCCGTGATGGTGCTGTTGCTATCCTGCAGGAGCTCCTAGGCCACGGTGCCGAGGCCAACGTCAAGGCTAAACTACCATTCTGGGCATCAAACATAGCTTTATGTTCCGGCCCCCTCTATTTAGCTGCAGTCTACAAGCATCTCGACTGTTTCCACCTGCTTTTACTCCATGGAGCAGACCCTGACTACAACTGCACCGATCGGGGCCTATTGGCACGTGTCCCACGGCCCCGTAGCCTCCTTGAAATCTGCCTCCACCATAATTGTGAGCCAGAGTACATCCAGCTGCTGATCGATTTTGGTGCTAACATCTACCTTCCATCTCTCTCCTTGGACCTGACCTCGCAAGATGATAAAGGCATTGCATTGCTGCTACAAGCTCGAGGTGAGTGGTGAGCAAGCCAGCCCCACAGGCCTTCTGGCTTGGACGTCCCAGGACCCCAAACTAGTGTCCAAGCCAATCCTCTGAAATAAACTGGAGAAAACTCCATCTTCTTCCCTCTTCTGGGGCCCCAGTGCACAAGTTACAGATTCCATGTCAGGGAAAAGGTCTCCAAGATGAGGTGGTGGGTAACACTAGACCAAATTCTGGTCCTGGCTCTGCCAATGACCATTTTGTGACATTGAGCGTGCCTTCCCTAGGCCTCAGTGTGTCCCCATTGGTACCATGCACTGGGGGCAGAGTGAGGGACATTTCTTCTAAGGGAGAAGGCATTAGATCTGTGGTGGCCAGGGCAGGCAGTATATAGGCTTGGGTGGGAGAATTATGATGAGACTTGCTCCTCATTGCCTGTTTCTCCTCGCTGTAGCCACTCCACGGTCACTGCTATCACAGGCCCGTTTAGTCATCCACAGAGCCCTGTACCAGGCTGGCCAGCCACAAGCCATTGACCAGCTGGATATTCCTCCTGTGTTGATTAGCTACCTCAAACACCAACTGTAATCCTGCAGTCTGCCCAGGAACCCACGATGCCTCGAAAAACCACCTGGTGACCCCAGTAGCTGGAGGGCACTACAGCTCCATCCACTCAGCTAGAGCTGCTCTCCTGTATTATCCTCTGCAATAAAATCCTCAACAAAATAAGTCCTAGTGGCTGCTGTGTCTGGTGTGTGTGTGAGGGGGGCTTTTAGGGAAAGGGGTCTGACTGGCTACGAGGCAGGATGGCAAATGGTATGGCATCCGACAGGCATAGGAGTATTGGCCGCTGAAAGAGCAAAAGAAAACACTAACCGAATGGCTGTACTTCCTCACCGAGATCCTCTAGAGAGCTTGGAGCTGTGCTACCTGGAACAAGGTCCTGAAGAATCCAAGTGGGTGGAAAGGTAGCACCAGCTTGCCCAGCACTGTGCCTCCCTTCACGTCTCTGGCTACTACAAGGTGCCTTTTCAGGGCCTGACCCCCTGTGCCCTATTCCTTTGAGTGACTATGACCAAGAAGCACCCCATTCACTCACCTTGAATCATAGGCTGCCTCCCTACTAGTCCAATTTATAGTCATGATCTACCCAGGAAAATGAGC
Source organism: Indri indri (assembly GCA_004363605.1). Lineage (NCBI taxonomy): Eukaryota > Metazoa > Chordata > Mammalia > Primates > Indriidae > Indri > Indri indri. The sequence continues at coordinate 49,887 of RJWJ010009377.1, forward strand.
TACCAAATATTTATGGTAAGGAAATAATAAATTGAGTACCTATTCTGTGCCAGGCACTGTTTCAGGCACCGCATGACCCCTAGTTTCCTCCACTCTCCCTGCCCTACCGCCTTCCCTTCCCTCACTGCTCATTTTGATTCTGTGTTCAGTCACTTCAATCTTCTACCCAGTAACACATTAACTTTGGATCAAGCCATTGCAGTCTCCTAAGCCTGGGCTG
>RJWJ010009378.1:0-50142 GCA_004363605.1 Indri indri
TGTTAGACTCGCAATGGTTTCCCCTAATCTGGATTATCTGCCAATAGAATCTTGTTTTCTAGAAATTATTCACAATATCAGCAATTATGCTGATAGCATCACTTCCTATTTGCCATACGGTTATGGATTTCTTTCTCTATGAAACAACTTTCTGTTACTTCAATGGAATTAGGAAAGAAGGAAAGGTAAACCTACTTGCTATGGTCCCCATCTTTGAACTATAGGCTCTGTGCATGTGGAGTCTCAGTTGGAGTTTAGACATAGCTCTTCACTTGGACTGTAGACCGCCAAAGGTATTTGTTATCTACGATATATTTAAATGTTTATTTAAATGATTTAATATTCTTTGGAGTGTTTCATATGTCTAATTATTAACCTTTAGAAAGGTTCTACTCTTATTGAGAAAATTACAAAAGCTGATCTCATAGAAATTACCTTTTGGGCTGTAATAGCCTTCAAAAACATGAAGGTCCAGTTAAATTCACGCTCGGAGCTGAATCTGACACCTGAGTCACAGGTTTTGATAGAGCTATTAATATTAAAATGATAAAAAGGCCCTGGATACTTACCTGTTAACAACAACAACAAAGTAGGCTTCTTAGCTGTTTTTTAAATCTTCTAATCAAAGAATACATCTAATGTATGTCCAAGTAAAATATAAACATTCAAGGTCACACATATAATATATAATATATAACATGTATTATGCTTATATATTAATTTGCCTAAATGAAAAGCAAAAGTAACTCTCAGTTTTGCTCTCTATTCCTTTACCACCTTTGATAACAAATATTTTTGTAAAAAAGAAACATATCTAATTCTTTTTCCTCTGAAGTTTCTGGCCATATATTTATTAATCCCACAATTAGAAGCTGTCTTCTATTGCTTTGCAGTCAGTGAGAATGATAGGCACTGACCTTCTCAGATTGCTCTGAAATCACAAGAAGTGCACTTTGAAAAGACAAGTAGCTCTAGCTTCTGTCTCTTATCCGTTATTTAGGGTCAATATTTCTTAGTAATTCAAAAGATAATGTACATTTTCTATTTCTTTTGTGTTCCTTCATCCTGAATCAGGATAGAATGTGGATCTTTTTCATTTGCTTTCTAGTGAAATCTATTTATTTCATTACAGTTTTTCTTTTCTTGTGAATAATGGAAAGCAATATATTATTGAAAATTTTCCCAGATTTTTTCCTCTCTTTCTAACACACACTAAACTTCCCTTTATATACCTCAAAATGTACTTTAGATTTTATCTAAGTACAAATCCACTGTGAAATTAAATCTAATCCTCCATGATCAATGAGTAAAAGAAAAATTCAATATGGATCATTAATCATTTTTAGTTTTTCTAATGAAGAAGACAATACATACAGGATGAGATAACAAAACAATTTTATTTCATAAGTAATTCATTTCACTGAATAAATTAAATAGAACTGCAAATGAAAGCAGTGACCAATACTACATATGAAAGTATTTGCATGTGAAATATGGAAGAGCTTAGGTGGATTGATGCAGGCTAAGACACATGCAGCATCAACACTGAAGTAGGGACACTTTATCAGCTAGTTTTCAGTTTTGTGCATTTGGGAACTTGATTTCACTTTTTCATCTAGAATAATCAAGCTAAAGATGATTAGTTCACATTAATCAAATTGACAAGGTTGTGAATAAAACCCCTGCATGCCGACATAACTGTTTATTCTGAAAATATATTATCGCCAAGTAGACCACAGTACTCCTATCAACTGGTTAGCATGTTCTCTTCCCAAAGAGAAAATGGAAATTCAAAAGGCTGCTACATGAATATAGATTTAGATTAAAGAAATAGTATGGCATTGATACTACTTTACAAGGACATAAGTATTGAATAAATGTTTGCTGAAATAATAAAATAATTAATTTATTAATCACTGATGCTATCAACTTACAAGACCTTGATGCAATCATTTCAATGATAGGAATGTCCCTTTTAAAAGAATTAGATCTAATACTGTAAAGTTTTATTTACTTGTTTATTTATATAATTTTTTCTCCTATTAATCTGTGGGATGCCCGAGAGCAAGGACTTTGTTTTACTTATTTTTGCATTACCAATGCCTAGTAGAGTGCTGGAAATGTACGTGTTCAGTAATTTTATAAATTAAATTGAAAAGAAAAATTTATATTAGCTAGACAAAATAGCCTCTTCCATTTCAGATGTTTAGGAAAATTCCTAGCTCCAAGGGGCATGGGCTTTACGGGGGGAAAAAAAAGCCTAGAGATGCTAACTTCATAAAATTCCCCATTTTCAGAGGATGAGACTTGATCAGGGCACAAACTAGCATCTGAGTCTTTTGCATTCATGTATTGCCTGGATCTGACCAAGTTCTCTAGAATTGTGCAAGTCATATTTTTCTGCTCCTTTAAATTTCTCACTCAGTTCCTTACCTGTTCTTGCATTGTTGCTACTAGATATGTGACATTGACATTGCTTCTCTGAGGACCATCATCCAGCCACTGGACACAACTGCTATCTGTCTCAACTCTGTTCTCTTCCTAGAATTTCTGTTGAACCAAGGGTCTGGAACACTATATTTGCTCAACCAGCACTTTCAGTTTCTAGTCAAAAATAAAAACATTTTCTTCAATGGGTTCTCCAGCAGCTCTCTGCTATCTCAGTTTATGGTATCCCCATGGGACTTGGCAGTAATATTAGCAGTAAAAATAGCTAACATTCACTGAGAACTTGTACCTCTATTACAGCATGTGCAGAAATTTATTTTCTCCTGCCTTTTTATATGCCTAGCTCTCCACAAAACTCCATATAAAAATACCTCAATCAATATTTGCTGAATCATTCATTAAATTAATAAATAAATTGACCAAATAATTTAAAAAATTCATGAATGAAGAATGTTCTTGGTTGAGGCTCTCAATTCGACAAGGCTGCCTTGCTGCTTTATCTCCCTTTTCCGTAGTACTGGAGAAACCAACTTCTTGCCTTTTTCTTTTCTGGGTTTTGTACAGACTATCTTCCTTCTGTTCTGATACATTTCATGCACTAATAGATATTTTTACAGTGGGCATCCCAATGGCATTGTGGAAAGCACCTATTTTTACTGGCAATATTTTAAAACTATATTTTGGATGTAATCTGATAAAAATTGTTCAAATTATTCGAATAGACATTTATCAAAAGAAAACAAACAAATGGCCAACAGGCACATGAAAAAACACTTAACATCACTAATCATCAGGTAAATGCAAATCAAAACATAATGAGATGCTATCTCACCCCAGTTAAAACTGCTTTTACCAAAAAGATAAAAAAAAGTGGGTGCTGGTGAGGATGTGGAGTAACAGGAACGCTTTTACACTGTTGGTGGGAATGTAAATTAATGCGACCATCATGAAAAACAGTATGCAAGTTCGTCAAAATACTAAGAGTAAACCTACCATATGATTCGGCAGTCCCACTGATGAATACAGATCCAAAAGAAAGTAAATCAGTATATCAAAGAGATAGCTGTACCCCATGCTTATTGTAGCACTATTCACAATAACCAAGACATGGAATCAACCTAAGTGTCCATCAGCAATAAATGGGTAAAGAAAATGTGGTATATGTACACAATGGAATATTATTTAACCATAAAAATAATGACATCCTGTCTTTTGCAGCAACATAAATGGAACTGGAGGTCATATGTTCAGTGAAATAAGCCAGGAACAGAAAGTTAAACATTGCATGTTCTCACTCATATGTGGGAACTAAAAAAGCTGATCTCATGGAGGAAGAGAGTGGAATGATGGTTACCAGAGGCTAAGAAGGGGAGGCGGGGTGCTGAAGCAAGGTTGGTTAACGGGTACAAAAATGCAATCAGAAAGAAAGAATAAGATCTAGTGTCCAACAGTACAGTAGGGTGACTATAGTAAACAACAATACATTGTATATTTCAAAATAGCTAAAAGAGAAGATTTGAAATATTCCCAACACAAAGAAGTGATAAATATTTGAGGTGATGGGTATAGTAATCACCCTATTTTAATCATTACACGTTGTATACATGTATCAAAATATCACATGCACCCCATAAATATGTATAATTATTATATGTATCAGTGAAATATTAAATAAATAAATACACTGTAAATAAATGCTTAATAAATCAGCAAAAAAAAATATTTTTAAAGATTTTTACCTCTGGCATGACAACCCAAACAGTTGAATAAGGTAGTAAATTACCATTATTATTGTTTTTAATCTACCATAGAGCCGAGAAGGTTAAGAACCCTAGTTGAACTATATTCCAGAAAGGGACAAGCCCTTAACAGGGAAGAAGAAAAGCATGCCCACTTTCCTTTCTGGTGGAATGAAAGGAGAAGAAATCTGCCACTAAAGGAGATAAGAATAAACCAGCCAAAACTTTAATGAACTTCTAATAGTCATGGGCAGGTTGGCAGACCGATTGCAATTTTTTAAGACGACCCAGCCAAAGAGCAAGTCTGCACCCACCCCTGCAACTCTTTCCCCCAGGGCTCCATATGTAATACCCTGCAGGCTGAGAGCAGAGCTGAGAGAGATCCTTCCCAGGTGTATGAGGCATCCTAAAGCTTAAGGCAGGCAACTTCAGAAGGCTGGAGGTGAAAGAAGCAGAGAGAAATCCTTCCAAAGCATTCCAAACTTCAAAGGGTATAATGCAGCAACCCTGCCTTACGCCCCCTGCAAAGTTAAAGACAGAGTGGGAGGGCAGAGAAAGATGGCCTATAATGGGAAAAGTTGGTAGCATCCCAAAAAACTAGCGGCTGAACTGCAAACTAGAGACAGAGTGCCTACTGTGGTTCAGCAAGCCGGTAAACTTGCTGTAAAACACAGAGATATCTCTGGAACCACGCCAGTATGTAAATGTTGGAATTATTAGAGAGGGACTATAAAATACTTGTAATAAAAATACTACAGGCTCTAGTGGAAAAAATGAACCACATGTGTGACAAAGTGGGTAATTTTAGTGGAGAAATAGAAACTCTTAAAAAGAACTAAAAAGGAATGATAGAAATGTAAAATATCTTACCAGAAATGAAGAATTCATTAAAACAGGCTTAACGACTGGACACAGAGGAAAAGATCAGTTAACTTGAATCTAAGACAATGGAAAATATCCAATTGGAACATAAAGAGGAAACAAAAGAACAGAACATTTAATATCTATAGGTCAATAACAAACAGCATTCATGTAAGAGTAGTTTCAGGAGGAGAGGAAAAAGAGAAAACTAGAAGAAATATTTGAAAAAACATTGGATGATAACTTTCCAAAATTTATTTCATAAATAACCGAAGTTCAATAAAACCAAAGTAGATTGAATACAAAGAAAAACCATATTTAGAGACTTAATATACAAAATACTGAAAACCAAAGATAAAGAACAGGTCTAAAAAGCAATCTGAAAAAAAAAAAATGATACATTATATAACAAGAACAAAAATACGGATGATGTCTGACTTCTCACCATAGGGGGAAATAGGGGAAATTGTCTCTTTAAAATCCTGAAAGAAAAAACGTATTCAGCAAAACACATTTAATAATAAAAGAACCCTGGATTTGTAGAACAGAATAATGAATATTAGCAACAGAAAATATTTGGGTAAAATATAAAATACCTTTAAAAATACATATATATGTGTATCTTTAAAAACTTTTCACTGTTTAAAACAAAAAAGAATAACATATTTTGGGTTTATAACATATGTATAAGTAAAATGCAATTAAAGCACAAAAGTGAGATTATACTGTTGTAAGATTCATGAATAATTATATAATTATTCAAAGACTGAGATAAATTAAAGACACATATTACTCTGTATTTTAGAGTAACCCCTGAGCACACACACACAAACACACATGTAAAGAGTTATAGATAAAAAGCCAATAAAGGAGATAAAATGAAATATTAAATTGAAACAATAAAAAATTCTAATTTAACCAAAACAAGACAAGAAAGGTAGAGTAACTTTAAAAAATGCATAAATAGAAAACAAACAGCAGTATTGTACATTTAAAATCCACAATGTGAATAATTAAATTAAATGCTTATGGCCTAAACATGACAATTAATAAAGACTATAAGATTGGACTAAAAAAAACAAGGCCCACTAGATCCTGCTTACAAGAAATACATAAAAAATATAAAGAGACAGTAAGGTCAAGAGTCAAAAGTAAAAGTGTAGAAAAAGATAAGCATGCAAACACTAAGCATAATAAATCTGATAGGGCTTTATTGCCATCAGGCAAGAGAAGACTTGAAGACGAGAGAAGATAAGGGAGGGTAAAGATAAAGAGGGATATTTCAAAATGATGAAAGAATCAACCCATGAAGAAGACATTGCAATCTTAAATGCACAGGCACTTACTAGAAAATTTGAACAATTCTAACCACCTACTTGAACTAATTAACACTTCAGCATTATACTCAATATACATTATTTTCAAGTGCGCATGGACCATTGATAAGAGATCATATCATATGCTGGGTTGTAAAATAAGTCAAATATAAAAATATTGAAATTGTATGGAGTATATTCTGTAGCCACATAAGCCTTAAGTTAGAAGTAAATAATAATCAATTATCTTAAAATGGAAAATTTCCAAAATATTTGAAAATTAAGCCACATAAATTTAGTAACCTATGCTCAGAGGAACATGAGAAAAACAGAAAATTATATGAACTAAAAGAACAATATTCTAAACTGAAAGAATATAAATAAAACATATCAAAATGTGTGAAATATATCAAAAGTAGTGCTTACAGGACAATTCTCTAGCTTTCAATAGTTACTATTGAAAAAAGTTGTCAATGAAATAAGCTTCCATTTAAGAATCTAGGATAAGACGATTAAATTAAACCCAAAATAAATAGAAGGGAAATAACAAAAAGCAGAAATTGATGGATACATACAAATAATGATTTAAGTATTAACTTTAATTATTAAATTTAAGGGATAGATTCTCAGGATATTAATGAAAGTTCTATTTAACATCTAAATATATTCCAGTCATAGAAATTTAAATGCATTATCTATAATATGTTTTCATTTTACTATTAAAAATCATCTTGTGCAAATATAAAAAAGAAAAATATATAAATAACAGAAAATTAACAAAACCAAAGTTTACTTTATTGAGAAGATTAATAAATTAACTAATCTCTAAATTTATCAAGAAAACAAATAAAGACAGCACAAATTGTCCACCTCAGGAAAGCAAATTATCATTAAAGATCCTAGTAGATATATTTGACATCTTAGATGTCATTTGACACATTAGAGAAAATGTACAAAGTCCTTCAAAGACACAAAGTATCAGACCTAACACACACAAAAAATTTTTAAGGTAATTTTTTTAAAAAATTAAATAAATCTATATCTGCTAAAAAAGAATTAAATTTGTGATTGAAAACTTTTCCGCAATGAACACTCTAGGCCCAGAAGTCTTCATTGACAAATTTTATCGCATGTTTCAGAGATAATACAGGTCCTATATAAACTCTTTCACAAAAAAAGAAGAGGAGGGAATATTTCCCAGTTTATTTTGGGACATTAGTATTATCCTGATACCAAAAGCAGGTATCACCAGAAGAAGAAAGAAACACAGACTAAAATTTTTCATAGATTCAAATCCTTAATAAAATATTAGCATATCAAATCCAGCAACAAATAAAAAGAATAATACTTCATTATCAAGTGAAGTATAGCCTATGAATACAAGATTAGTCTAATATTCAAAACTCAGTTCAGTATAATTTGTCACTTTATACAAAATAAAAGAGAAAATAAACCTTGAAATTATTTTAATAGATATGGGAAAAGTTTATAACAAAATTTAACACTCATCTATGATAAAAAGTTTTAGCAGACTAAGAAGAGAAAGGAACTTCCTCAATCTGATATAGCTTATGTATAAAAAGCCTACAGTTAACTTCAGAGTCAGTGGAATATATTAAATCCTTTTCCTCTAAGACTGGGACAGGAAAAAGATTCTCCATTCTTGTCCATGTGCATGAAAAAGAAATAAAAGGAAAACCATGAGCTGGGAAAAAATTAAATCTCATTATTCACTGATGACATGATTACATATGTAGGAAACCCTATGTAATCTACTAAAATACTGCTAGAGCAAAATGAATGGTATTTTATACACTAACAACAAATAATAGGAAAATGAAATTTTTAAAATAATATCAGAGGCCTCAAATATCTATAATAAATCTAACAAAATATGTGTAAGAATTCTACCTTAAAAACTACAAAAGAACACTGAAAGAAATGAAAGAATACCTAAATAAATTTAAAAAAGATAATATATTAGGTCAACAGAACAGAATAATGATGACGAAATTAGACCCACATATGTATGGTCAATTGATTTTCAAACAACATACCAAGTAAATTCAATGGGAAAAAACTGTCTTTTTAATGAATGGTGCAGGAACAACTAGATAGCTATGGAAAAAGAAAATTAATCTCAATCCCTATCTCATTCCAGACATAAAAATTAAAAAATGGGTCAAACTAGTAGCTGACTTACAACTAGTGTGAACAGGGAAATCTAACTATTTAATTAAAACAAAATAAGACTTCCACTTCTGACCAACATGATATAAAAGAGACAAGATTTATCCTCCTAACCGAATCAACCAAGACCAGACAAAATATATGAAATGACAGGTTTGAAGACACTGAATATTAGGTGATGAAGAACAGCGATCCCTGAGAAAAGGTAAACAAAACAGGTGAGCTCTATGGTTGGCCTACCTTACTGCTTTAAGTTTCCAGGGTGCCACATAGAATGGAAGAACTCCTTTATAAATAGGAGGACTCTCTGAATTGAGGAGACCAAGGGAGATAGAGTTCAGGAATGTAGGAACTGTAGGAATGTATATGATGAAAGTTATCAAACATCTACCATGAATTGGTTTCCCCCTCTCTGCTTCCTCCATAAGGGTTATTAACCAAATTTTGGGTTATTTATTACTCTTCCTTGAAATTTTAGTAGGACTCAAAATTGGTTGGCTGAAAACAGGTTAGCGTGAGTATTTTAGTATAAATCAATCTTTACTTTAGGATATTAAATGACTAAATGTGCATTGATCATCACAAATACTTGTGATAGTGGAGCTTTAAGTATTGAGCCTTTTCTACATCACAGGACAGACTCTTCTCCATGTCCTGCCCTCAACCACAGAGTAAGCAAAGTTACACTGCTATTAACAGCTGCTTTATTTTACCCTTAAACTGACTGAATTTTAGCAACGGATGAAATAATTTTGCTGACAAAAATGTAGAGGGTTTACACAGCCCTTTACAACTTGGGCTGGAAACTTCACAAAGAATCTGATAAACACCCACCCCCTCTTTCCAGGCTACTTCAAGATTAAACAATATCACATCTGTTTGTGAGTTAAAAGGCTTACTCTATGGCTTTTACATTTTATTAATATCTTTATGTTTCCTACTCTTATAAATAATGTACATATGACTACAGCTAAGTTGTACTTTAATTGAGATTATTACATCCATATCATTATATCTCCATTTAAAACAAACACTACATTGTTTACATTATATCTCTGTAGATCATATGTGGAAAACATTCACTGTATATGATAAGATAAACTAAGTGCTTTTTCATGGAACATCAGCGACTCGTAGAAATCATGACTTCAACTATACAAAGTACACTTTTATCCAGTGGGCTTTTTATGATCCCCATGGAGAATAGAGAACATTATGTCCATCCTCCTCAAACACATCCTATTATTGTTAAATACGTGGTTAAGGGATTTGCAACTAAGGATATTGGGAAACAAACAAAAACTAGAAGATGGGTGAAATGCCACAGATAACAGAAAGACTTTATCAAGAGCAGGTCAGAGTGTAGCCACAAGAAGACACAGAGCCCGCAGGAGCTGAAACTGGGACAAAGTGCTCAAGAGAAGAGACCACTGGGTTGTGTTAGGGTCAGAGATACAAGATGGAGGTTTTACCCCCAGTGGGAAAGTAATCTAAGGATTTCTCCTGTTTGCTCTAAACTATAAATATTTCCCTGAAACTTGTACGTATCTTCTATTCACAAAGTAGGGATTCCAAAAGGTCTTTTGTGCTAAAGCCTGGAATGACTAAGACTGCTTTTGGCTCACAGAGTCCATTTATATCTTCACAAAATGAATGTGAACTCCTCTGAGTCCTTTGAAGCTTTAAAACAAGGTATACTTTTCCCCTTCTTGATGATATATTGTCTTCAGCCATATTTTTTTCTTCAAATAAACTAGTTTTTATCCATATGAAAATCTGTTGATGAGGCTAATGTCTCTCTTGATGGGGACCATAGAAAGTCTCTTCCTCATCAGCCAGCGTGCACCACCACCCAATTTGATGATGTGCAGGAAGGCAACTGGCCTTAAGCCTATGAATCACTCTGGTTTTCCAGAAAAAAAAAAAATTCATTGGTAGCTCTTTCATCTCTACATTCTCAAAATCTTATCTTCACATGAGATAACATTAAGTCAACAGGCATTCCACATTGATGCTGATCTTCCTAGCCATAGTTAATATATTTTATTTCATTTATAACTATTCCCTATTGTTGACCACATAGATAACATTTATCACATTTTGAAGGACTTGTTCTTTGTCCTGAATTTTTCCTATGATTAAATAACATTTCAGTTCTGATGAGCTCATTTTCTGTTTCCATCGTAATCACCATGTCTCTGCTTAAAACTCTCCTTCCTTTCGTATCTGTTGCTCATACTGGAATTAATAATGGTCAACATCTCAAGATGAAAAGCAAACTTGAAAAAATCATAATAATTTAGCAAAAAGGTGATGACAAGGACTAAAATGTTCATGCTTCACTGCTCATGCCAACTGTCAGGGCAGGAAGAGTTAGATCACTCTTCTGGACCGTAAGTTAAAAGATGCTATATATAAAGTGCAAGAATTATAGGTCCTTGCTTTCCCTCCGTCCTTTCCATTAGATTGTGAACCACGTAAAAGGCAGAATCCATGTTTAAGGCCTTCAGTATGTCCTATCATAACTGTTGCATAACAATAATTCCTAGGATACATTTTTTAAATTCAACAAGATAAATTTATAAAAAAATCTGATTCCAAAGAGGAAATAGAAAATTTCCTTAGAACTACATTTCTATATCTTAGTTTGAACAGCAGAATTATATGGGAGAATTTATTTCTACTCACATATCCCTTCTTCTCCACACTGAATATGCATTATCTGAGAAAGTTTCCAGAAGATCCTTATATGTATCTCTGACTTAGAATCACAGCAATAAAAGATCGAGATTGCTTTCTTTCTTATTTTTACTGTGTTACATCCACAAAGGCAATGAAAAGTTAAATATATATATGTATGCATTCATATATATACCACACACATATGTATGTATTTATACATATATATACACATATGTTTATGTATGTAAATAGATACATAGATGTAAGACATAAGCAGTAGTGGAACATTTATTTAAGTTGGCCTAAGTCCGAGAAATATAAATGTGAAATGCCAAATGATAAAACAATATTGAAAATATTCAGATATGTGCAGAAATGATTTTCTTATAATAGAAAGAACAAAATGAAAGAACAGGCATTTTTGAAAGCATCACATGAACTGCTGTGCCAATCAAAGTATTAATCTGATGTTTTTATAAATGAAAACACTTCTATGTGTTGTCTTGACATATTTTTAAATAAATACGTCAGGTAATTTATTACATTTTCGAGAAAAATATTATAGTATAAAGACATGCTTTTATGTCATAAAAACATTGTAATAGTCACCGAGTAAAACTAAAGCTCAATTTCTATTTTCGCTTTTAATTCTGTAGTCCCAAAGATGGCCTTAGGTACAACAAAAACAATGAGAGAATGAGAGCCCTCCGAAAATATTTTTTGATTATCAAAAAATTATAAGCCATACCTCTCAAAAAGGTAATTGAATAACAGAATAAGTTATTTATACTTGTCCAGTATCATTCTTTATAAAAAGTATATTAGACCACTATAGTAATACACATTTAGCATTAAGTAAATGTAGGTATCTGGTTAAAATCTGCCTCCTTTATCAACCGTGTTAGTGATCTGTTGTTGCATAACAAATCACCCAAAATGTAACACCTTAAAATTAATAGACATTTATTATCTTGCAGTGTCAGTAAATCATAAATTCAGGCATAGTTTGGCTACATGGCTGTACCTCAAGTTTTCTCATGGGCTACAGTCACACTGAATCAGGTGTTGGGGGAGGGATTGGTGAGGATCCAATTTCAAGCTCATTCACATGGTTGTTGCAGGCCTTGGTTCCTCACCAAGTGGCTCTTTCCACAGGGCTCCTTGGGGCTTGCAGCTCGCTTCCCCTAAGCTTTGATTCAGGAGATGATGGAAGAACCTAAGCACCCCCAAGATGGAAGTTGCAATTTTTTATAACCCAATCTACGCAGCGGCATCCCATCACTTCTTCTGTATCCTAGTCACTGGAGGGCAGTCACTGAATCAAGCCCATACTAATTGCCTGAGAATTATACCAGGGGATTATAGGGAGATCATTAAGTGTCCTCTCAGAGTATGTCTACTACACCACCTTAAAAAGAACATTGAAAGTAATTTTGTTATTATCGCTAATTCACAACTCTGAGGATCCCAGCAATTAAACTAGGTAGAGTTGTAAAGACAATAGTCAAAATCTCTATCAAGGAGGTAGCAAATTAGTTCTATAAATTATGATAGAAAAATTCCCACAGTTTCTCATCATTTCAGGTATAGAAACCTAATGTTGCCCATTCACTGCCTCCTCAGACTTCCACTAGATATATCACATACCCATGGAATTGCAGGATGGGTCTAGTAGGCTCTAAGGTGTAGTTGAAAGAATTATAGCCCAGGGGTCAGAAGGTTCTAGGCCTGATAATAAATTTTCTGGGTATCAGTTTGTCTATGTATGAATTTATTGCTTTAAAGTGTTCCTCATGCCCTGCCAGTATTCAATAAATAGCAATTGGAAAAGAAACTGAGCAATATTACTTTCATGAATCACATACCATAGTTTTTCTGCATACATAAAGGTAAATCTAAAAGTCTTATTTGGGCTGCTTAAATTGCTAATGCAACTAAAATCTGAAAGATACTCCAACATCAAGCCCACACTTAAACATCAAGAAGCTAGTAAAATGTATAAATGTTAATTTTTAATATTTTCCATGAAAAGAGGGGTCCCATTGCTGTAATAGAGCTTCCTTATGCTTTTCAGAAAAAATTAAAATTGTAATTAAGTCCTGATGTGGGGGGAGGGGTGTATATGCACATGTGCATTAAATCGATTTTTTTATTTTGGGATAATTTTGGATTTATGTTAGTATAAAGTTTGCAAATATAGCACAGGAATTTCCACATACCTTTTACATAATTTTCCCTGAAGTTAACATCTTTCACAACCATAGTATATTTGTCAAAACTAAGAATAATGTCAGTACGTCACCATTAACTAAACTACAGACTTTATTCAGATTCCACCGGTTTTTCCACTAATGCCCTTTTTCTGTTCCAGGATCCAGACCTGAATACCACATTGTGTTTAGTCATCGGGTCTCCTCCAATCTGTGATGGTTCCTCATTTTTCCTTGTTTTTCAGGATCTCGACAATTTTGAGGAGTAGTGGTCAAGTATTTTACTTGGTGGTCAAGAATGTCCCTCAATTTGGGCTTGTGTGATGGTTTTCAAATGATAAGACTGAGGAAATGAATTTGGGGGAAGAATCCCACAGAGGTGAGGTGACCTCATCACATTATTTCAAAAGCAGCATGATGTACGCATGAATTATTACTGATAACATTACCTTTATCACTTGGTTAAGGTGCTATCTTCCAGGTCTGTCTACTACAAAGTCCCCTCACCTTCTATACTCTATCAGTTATATGGAAGTCACTATGTCTAGCCCATACTCAAGGAGATTCAGGGTGTCTTTCATTATGAATCTTTTACCCACAGGCAAAATTCATCTGGGCAATTTCAGTATGAACATGTCTCTTCTCTAAATTTAAATCTCTGTTACTTTTTAGAGAAATTCATTTCCCAATAAATGCTTCTTTACTCCATACTGCTCTCATTATATCTATCCAGGATAATGTTTTAAACATTAGAGAGAGGTAAGAAACATTTAATAATTGTAAGCATAAGGGGAAAAATGAAGAACAAAACAGAAAACAAACTACTGTTAAAATTGCACTAAATGACATGAGTAATTTATCCTCAAGTCAGCAAGTGGTGGTCTGATTATGCTATGTATGAGGAAACAAGGAAAAGCAAAAAAAAAAAAAAAAAAAAAATGGAATTTTTGCACATATTTTACTTAATCACAGAATTAGAAAATGTTCCATATCTACATTTTTATAGCAGGAGAGTAATTTAAGTTATTCTTATTTTTAATGACAGATATTTAAACTAAATATTGCAAAGCCAAATGTTACAAAGGACCTGTATTTGCTTGGGTTCTAATGCCATGATATCTTGGATTTTGATCTTCCTGATTAGACTGTATGAACCCTGACCATAATGCTGAAGGTGATCTTTTAAAAATGCTAAGGGCTGCAGAGTGGTTGTTTGCTTAACAGAGCATCCTCTTCCTTAAAAATTTAAAATATCAACATTCCTGTTCATCCCCTTCATTATTTAAGAAGCTGGGGTGTGATTCTCTAGGCAATGAGTTGTGCTACGGAATTTTGAGACTGGTAGAAAAATCTCCCTAAAAAGGAGTTCTACAGCTGTGAAATGTTCTCCCCATGACACAGTTGAAGTCTGGAGGCATTTAGAGCATGAAGTAAGAGACTTCACTTTTATTGGCTGTGTGTAGGTTGTCTGGTTTCTTGGCAGGCATGTTTTGCATGTTGAATATTTCCCATGAATACTTTCTTTTCGTTTAGTGTTTAGGGGCCTCTCGTTCTAGTAGGTAACCAATAAATTAAGCAAAACAAATTAAATATCCCTTTTTTCATGCTTGGGTTATACGCCTTTAGGAGGAAAGTGTTTGGGGCCTAAATTTTTTACTTAATTGACTGAATTTTAGATTTTTGTTTTGCTTGTTATAAATCTTCAACAAGTTTGTAATTTCCTTTGAGGGTAGGGATTTTCTTGTGTTTATTTATTTCCACGGGCTTCATACAGTGTTCAGCGTGAAATAGAACTTCAAAGAAAAACTTTTCTTTTTACATTTTACTCGTTCCTAAAAGTATTATAAAATATTTGCTAACAAATTAATACTGTAAAATTAAATCAAGGAAATGGTTTAAATATCTAGTGACCAAAAGAAGCTCTAATATTTTAGAAATATTCTTTTATATAACACCTATGTTAAATGCAAGTGGTTCTTATTTATTTATATAATAGTTTTTTGCATATTCACTTCTCTACTAAGCTCCTCATGTTAACTGTGAGAAAAACTTAAAAGATTCTTTGCTCTTTGGCCCCTTCAGTTGTCCACGGTGGGTGTCAGGCCATGAAAGCAGCCTGATGAGATGAATCATAACAGCTCAGGAAAATTGATATGACCTTATCTCACACATAGTATCTCACTGCATCTCCTTTCCTACTGTCCTATCCAGGCTCAGATCCTCGTCATCAGTGCAGGAACCACCTACTGTAGCTAGTTTCTTCAGTTTCTAGCTCCTTTCTTCAGTCCATTTTTCAAACTGCTACGATATTCATCCTGGTGTATCACATCCAGGTCTTGTCTCCGACTTACTATTGATCCAAGGTTTTCTTCTTCCCATAAAATAAAATCCTAAAAATGTGACTTCTAACAAATATTTCAAGAAAAATACAACATCCCACAAGCCAAGCATTCGTGGAAAAGAATGCATAAGATGAAAATAGACAGGATTAGATAGACAGAAAGATATGTAAACAAAATAGATGTGAAAGTATTGTTCTACAATTTTAAGGGCCTTTTTTTTTCCTGTTTGGCAATGAGGAATAACTTCAAGATTTTAAGCAAGAAAGTGATGTAATAATATTTGTATCTTAGGGGCGCCTTTCAGGCTGCAGTGCCATGAAGGGAGAAAGAAGGGTCTGGTGGAGAAGTTGGATAGGAGCCTGTCTCAGTAAAGTCCAGGTGAGAGATGGCAAGGGGGTGGAGAGAAGGAGATATAATCGGGAGCAGAATTGAAGGCAGTTGATGACTGATTAGAGAAGTAGGGTGAGTAAGCCAAAAAAGCAGGAAGTGACTTTGAGCTTACTAGTTTAAATGACAAAGAAATTGGTTTTTACCAGTAACAAAAATACGAGATACTGGTGGAAAAACGGACATGACTGGAGGTGGAGAGAGCAGGTGATCAGTGATGGCACCTGGTACAAAGGTCACGCTGAGCTTAGTTTCGTATTTGCTGAGGCCGATGGGCCTGTGGAACCCTCGGAGAAGGTATTTAAGGCAGAAGCATTGGAGCAAGATCCTGTGTGAGTTTTTTAAAAAGATTTGCAGTGTCCAGCACATTGCCTTTAGTTTTCAGTAAATACTTTTAAATGAATGAACAACTATGAATGAGGGAATGAATAAGTGGAGGATTGCATTCAGGTCCCCAAAGAGCAGAGAGCTGTTTTTAATTTTCCCTATCCCATCCTCTAGACTGGCTCACGAGCACCTCAAGGAGAGCAAGGTCCTACCAGAGTCTCCTGAGGAGGGTCCCCTGTACTTACCAAGAAGCCGTGGGCTACATCTCATTTACGTGGGCCATGGATTTTCACCAATCGGCCTCCAATTGTCAATCTATGTACAAGACCATGCTAGGAGATTCAGAAAAAGGTTATTTTGTAAGCTGCCCCTGACGTCCCTTGTGTTTGAACTCAACCTTTACTTTGCTGCTTCTTCACTCTTCCTCTCCTTTATTTAAAATTTCTTTTTTGTTTCTTTGGGCATTTTCTTTTCCTTCTTTCCTTGTTTCCTGTTTATTGACTTTACTTATTCTTCATCTGATTCTTCTCATAAATATCACTTGTCATATTTCAGAGACTGAGAAAACCTGGAGAGCCATTGGGTGGTCCCAGTGGAAAGATTCAAAAGCAGTTTAATTCCATCGAAATGAAAAAATTTTTAAAAAAGACTCTTAATTTAGCTTAAGGTTAGAAGATGTGAAATGAAAATGTGCTGTAACATAACTATTATGGAATCTAAGTGTTTTGTTAAGTTTCAAAATATTTCAATAATGGTGGCTTTAATTATCTTGTGGTAAGAACTAAGAATTTTGGTCTTTAAAAGGTCTTTCTCAAAGAGAAATATAATACTTCAGATTCACACTCAAGTCTGAAAGGAAAAACAGAATGTATCAAAGATTTCCAACAAGCTAAATGCTCCAACAACTGGTAATTGATGAAATCACTATTTTTGATTTCGGCTTCACAAACAAGTGTCCACATTACTAAAACTGACAAATATTTGAAGAAAAAAGGATCACTTTTTTACTGAGTGAGAGTACATAACTCTCATTCAGTAAATATTTGTTGAATTAATAAATTTATCCTCAGAGTACAAAGGTGAATGAATGCTAAATGGTCACAAATTCTATTATGCAGATTCAGAATTAGTACAATTCCTCTTCTCTGAGGTGGTATAGTAAAGTGGGAAAGAACAGAGAATTTATAGAAGAAAAGCCTTTGAATCAGATGACTCCCCCAGTTCTTATTAGCTGTGTGATGATAAATTGCTTAACCTCAGTTTCTCTCCAAGAAGTGGAGATCACAGCACCCATCTCTTTGAGTGAAGATGAACTATAATAGCAAATTAAATCACTTAACATAGTGCTGACCAGGTAGTACATCGTAACTACTGCTATCTTCCTAAAAATCACTTAATGATTTTCAAAGAAACAAAATAAAAATACAAATTTATCACAATATCAAACTTCTGTTAAACAATAACAATAGAATAAATTCAAAATTTCTCTTGACTCACAATGAATGATGCTTCATGCTATTGTCTTTTCTATTGTTAGCAAATCAAAAGTGGTTTGCTTTACACATATTGAATTCCAGGGCTCCTTCCAGGGAACTTGGGGTCAGTATCACATGCCTGAATTACTCAGGGGAATTTGAATCAGTTGAGAAGATCCTTGCCCAGAGGCGACCACAGGTCTAGTGATTTCTAGGACCTTAACTGAAGAAAGTGCCATGTGGAATTAATTTTAGGGAAGCTACTGATGAGCATGGATAGCTAGAAAGTCCTTGAAGAGGGTGGGTAGCATGAGTCATCACTCTCAGTGAGTGGCCTTTCCTGCAAAGGTGGACAACAGGTGTGGCATTCATGCAAACGATGGAGAGGCATGACTCACTGCTTTTTAATTTAGACTACTTTAGCCAGTAGGAATGTTCCAATTCCAGAGGGAGACAAAAGCTTCTGTTATTTCTTTGGCAGCTCTTTTTGTTTGTTTTTGACCCTGCTTATCTCCCGAATTAGATAAAGTAACAGAAATAGAGGAAAGGTTCATAGAGAGGCTCAGATAAGAGAAAGTCCTGTGAAAATTCTGCCTGAAGTAGGACAGAGAGCCTCCCAGACTGAGAGGAGTGTGGTTCACCCAGTTACAAATTGGACAGAAGACACAGGCCATATAATAGCTACTTTATTTTTATTTTAAAAGGATATAGATATATATTTTCCTTTAATTCAAAGATTAGTAATGTAGGAGTTTTTCAAAATATTTGGGATTTTTCTATCACCTAGAAAGTCTATTTAGAGACATTATCTTTTCCCCTTTCAACATGTTACCTTACTTTTGTTAAAGACTCTTAAAGGCAACACTAACTAAAAATGAGGAAAAATTTAAATACCAGCAAATAATGGTGAGCGATAAAGCGGCACAGTGATGTTCAGAAAGATTGCATTATTTTATGAACAATAGAGTAAAAATCATACGGCCTTGCTATGTGATAGAACAAGCCCAAAGCACGCTAACAGTAGCTAAACATCATCAGGCCACTCTATCCTTGACCAAAAATATTTACTGCTTGCAATCAGCTCACATAATTGAATCTTGTTGCTTCTTGGAAATGTATGAAAAAAGGAGCTTTTTCCCAGTTTTTGAGACTGAATATTTTAGGAGGAAGATGGAAATACATTAGTGTTTCCCCCAAGTGATCAAAGTGTTGTTCCAATAAATAAATGAATAATAAATAACAGGAAACCTGGCTTAGTTATGACTGTGTAGTTCTCTCTTATATACATTCTCTCCCGGCAGCCTCCAAGTTAGCTGCAACATTGTACAACAATTTGAAATCGTTTGCTCTCATCGCCATCATTTGACTCTTGTTTCTGAACTCAGTCCAGCATTTTTCTTATCACTGCTTGAAGCACCATAAATTATAGTTCCAGAAGCCCTTCAATGACCTGTTTGGAGAGGCTGTTTAAGGGGAGTGAGTCTAGTGTGGATTTCTGGCACCAGTAATTTGGTATGTTATGACTCAGTACACAGAAATCATAAAAGACTGCTTCTCTCCCAGTGATTTTAAAAGGAGCTCAAAGCCCATGTTAGGAATCTTCCTACTTCTGAAGAATGAAGAGATTCCCAAAATGCAGTTAAAAAAAAAAAATACACATAAAGTTGGTTTCTAATTTCTAGGATATGGGGTTTTCTTATGGTTTGAGTAACCACTGCGATGCAGTTTGCCTCTGACTATGCACCACGTAAATGTGTTTCCAGAAGTTTTCTGAGAATAGAATCCAACTGAGAGGAAGTTTAGCCAAAGCAAAGCTACTTGCTCATATATCCTTCAAGTTTCTATGCTATATTCACCAAATATCCATCTCTAAGGCATACCCTTCTCCTTCATGTCCTGCTAGGGGTCATGAATAGATGAATAGAAGCAAAATAAGTTTTTTATGATAATAAGTCATATGTTGGATTATATATAGGCATAACATTTTAATTTGTAAAAGTTATTAAACAATTTTTGGAATTAATAACCGTGGCTTAAGAATTCTAAATATGATAAATTCCACTAAGAGTCCTGGTAAAATTTTGTGGCAGGTTTTAAGTCCCAAGTGAAGGAGGATATTGAATGGAGTGAAAACTACCCTGATAAATTCAGGAATAAGCTGGTCAAATAAAGGAAAATAAGATTAGAATTAGGACATAAACAACTCCAACTTTCTTGTATCCTCCAACTTTTATTGGCTGTTTCAATAGTTCATTGATGAAAATTTTCTGTTAAAACAGGTCACCCAAACATGAACTAAATGTTCAGTTGACATCTAAAACTATCATCCAATAAGACAATACCAACAGGGCCCAGAAGATCAAGGTTACAGGAAGAGGCCAAAATAGTTTCTTATGGGTACAGCCTGAAAACTTCCTTCAGGTGACCTCTGGAAAAAAAAAGGAACAAAACTGGCAGCCTGGAGTCTTTCAGGTTCGTTATATGAAAAATTGTGTCAGAATGTGTAAATTGCAATGATTTACCAAAGATCGTTAACACTCTTCTCACAGAATCTTTAATAAATGGTGCAAGTGTGTAGGTATTTTGTATTGTTTTCTAATTCTTTGAAAACTATAATCTCATCTGTAGTTAGGAGTTCCCACAGCTCTATAAATGTCTGTTCTGCAGAAATTGCACTCTAATGTTTTCTAGTTATGTTTCTAGTTATGTTTCTGCTTTCCCAAAAAGGATTGCCATTCAAATAAAAATGGACCCACGTCCAAAATTTAAAGATTAAATTTTTAATATAGGCTATTTTTTCCTCTTGAAGATTTCTGTATTTTATAACTTTCTTATCATTATTTCTAGAAATAGTTAATATTATATACATATAAAAGACTGAAATATTGGGGACAATACTGTTTGAAGAAGAATTAGAGCTATATTTAAACATGGCCTTTTTTTCTAATTTTTTCAATGGCAATTAAGTGTCCTTGATCTAGTATGTTTATTATTTTTTTAATTCTTTAACTTATGACTAAGAAATCAAAACATTTTGCCAAATTCAGAGGGCAAATAATCATGAGTCATTTTTTTAGTTTCCTATCAATATCTGTGGAAACTTATGACAAACCTAATAGAACTTTTATTGTTATTATTTAATTGAACTTTGTATTTTGAGTGAATCGCAGATTCACTTCCAGTTGTAAGAAATCAGAGAGGTTCCTTGTAACCTTTATCCAATTTTCCCCAATGGTAACATCTTGCAAAACTGTCTTACAATATCACGACCAGAATATTGGCATTGATGCTGATCTTATTCAGATTTTTGTAGTTTTACTTGTACTTAGTGTGTGTGTGTGTGTGTGTGTGTGTGTGTGTGTGTGTGTGTGTTTATTCAGTGCTATGCGGTTTTATCATATGCATAGGTTTGTGTATCCAGCACCATGGTCAAGATACAGAACACTTTTATCAGCATAAAAATTGTTCATTGTGCCATTTTATTACCCTCAACCTTCCACCTTCAGCCCCCCACCACCCTTCACCCTCTTTAATGTTGTCATTTCAGGAATGTTATATTAATGGAAATCATACAGTACATAAGAGAATAGCTTTGTTCACTTGTGATAATTCCTTTGAGACTCATCCAAGTGCCTGTACCAATAAAATTTTTAAATGTTAACTGTACTAAGTAATATAGAAGTGTAATCAAGATCTTACTCTAGTTTTAGGATCGCTAATTTTTTAATAAGCCTTTCACACTCGATTTTTTTTCAATAAGCCTTACTAACCAATTTTTTATCCTTTGAATGGTCTAGTTTAGTGTTTCTCAATCACCTGGAAGGCTTCTTAAACTAAAACACGGCTGCCAAGCCCACCCCTAGAGTTTCTGATGAAGTAATCTAGAGAGGGCATAAGAATTAAGGTACTTGTCTGAAAACATCTCAGTGAGGCTGAAGCTGCTGACCCTACTTTGAATAGCACTGTTTAAAATTAATAATTAAGGACTCATTATAATTCTAATTTGACATATTGTTCTAAAAGAATTCATTCTCATTCTCTTATAACCAGAAGTGGTGGGTCTAGGAAAAAAGGTGACACATTCCTCAGGCTTCTCAAGGAATACCCCATTATGCCCTGGTTGAACAGGCTTTCTAAATCAGATGCTAGATAAGCAGATAGAAAATAGGCAGCTTATAGAAGAGGAAATATAGTCAATAAACATATGAAAAATGTTTCTCAGTAGTAATTAGGGAAATGCAAATTAAAGCAATGAGCTCATAATGTATCTTATTAGCAAATATTTCAAAATTTGGTAACATGACCTGTTGGTAAAAGAATAGTGAAACATGTAGCTGTTATAGCTAATGGGCACAACTGCTTTAATGGGTTGTTTTCCTAACTTATTAACATTAAATGTGCCTATGTCCTAGCCACTGCAATACTAGATCTCTGTAAAAAGACACAAATATAAGCCCAATGGGGCACATTATAGAGGAGTTTGTTTGAAAACTTAAAACTACCTAAACGTCCATCAATAAAGAAAAAAACCTAATTAATAGCATTGAGCAGTTTTAAAAAAATGAAGTGACTATGTACTAAAGTGGAAATACTTGAAACTACTGAAAGAAGTCTTGTCACAAAACAATGCATATAGTATATCACTTATGATAGCATTCATGTGATACAAATAATAGAAAATAACTTTAAAGCACTTACTACATGTTTCGCACTCTAAGTGAATTACATGCATTAACCAATTATTTTATTCCTTACAACGGCTGTATAAATTGAATACCACTAATCATGACTAACATCACTGAATACTTATTATATATGCTAGCAATTATTCAAAGTCATTTAATAATAATAATAATAATAATAGCTAATACTTATTACATGCTTGCTGAGCCTCAGGCAATGTTGTAAGCACACTGTAAAACCCTGTGAGACGGGTATTATTTATTTTTTATTTATTTATCTCACAGAATCTGAGGAGGCACTTAACAATGGGACTTGAGATGAAAAGGAAACAAGGTAAAGTTGAGAAACTTAGCAGCAGCCATTCAAGAACATTTACTCTAGAGCACAGTCATTAACTGACTCTACTCCTATAACATGGAGAGTTTGTGTCCCCTATCAAAGAGCAAATTGCCGGAAGAGAAGCTCTGCTGAGCTCATGGCAGGGAAAGCATCTACTCTACAGACCAGGCAGCTTTGCCCAGAGTGGCAGAGTCATGAGCTTCAGAAATAGTCACCAGAGACCCATATGCGCATGTGCTGACTGATCTCCCAGGTGGGTGCAGTTGTGGGAAAAGGGTAGGACAAGGTTATAAGCCAAAAAGTTCACTCAACTCTTGTCTCCCTCGCTCTGTGAGGCACCTGGTAAACTGGGCAAGCAATGAGCTGGAGCTATTGATTCTACTAACACTTTAAGACATTTTCCAGGCATTTAGGTTGTGCCCAACATTTCGATAATTTGCTTTTACATAATGTGTGTGGTTTACAAAGGTCTTTTATATAGACCTTTCTCTTTTTCATATCCTCAAAACAAGCACAAGGATCCAAGTGGTGCAGACAGCATTCTACCTCATTTTTATAGATGAAGAAACTCAAGCTAACAATGGCTTGCCCAAAAGTCACATGTTGGAAAGTGGGAGTGGAACTGGGACTCTGACCCAGGACTTTTTAATCCACAGCCAGTCCTCTTCTTGTTAGAACTTTGATGGGAGTATTCAGCACTGACTTGGGGAAGAGATACTTAACTGAAAGCAGCTTATTTCATTGAGAAAGAGGAAGTTAACGTCCACGGAGGTAAGTAATAGCGTCTGGATGAAAGATTTGACTAGCTATAAAATGCAAATGATAGCAGAGAGGGAATTTACTCAGAAAGAAGCAGCAAATTTATTGACAGAATTTCTCCAACAAATGACAGTGAGGAATAAAATAGACTTTGTTAGTCTAATCTAGGAAAGAATCCCTCTATGAGGAATAAACAAAGCGATTTTCTGTGATGATATAAAAATACTGCATGCTTATATGAAGATGATGAGCAATATTGTCAGAGCAGCATTAGCTTGGGGATGAAACTCAGTGGTGAAAAATAGGAGTCTTAATTTTAACATTCTTGGAGAAGATACCTCTATAGTATTACTGAAGACTTAGCTTCATTGTAGACATTCTTATTTGCATCATCTGTCATATAAGGGTTGAATCAGAATCACAGAGCAAATAAATTGTCAGGTCAATGCCATAGTCTCCTCCTCAGCCGAGTTAATTCCTCATTAGAAAATATTCCTGGGCCTTTCCTTATTAGGGTCAGGCACAGAAATAACAAGAATAAGAAATCCGTTAAGTATCTTTTGCTACAAAGGAAATGATTATTTCACCTTGCTTCTCAAATTTTCTTTTCAGGCAATTTCATTATGTTACCTCTAAACATGTCTGATACATAATGAAAAGATTATTTTAGCAAAATAGGATATTGTCACTCTCTTGTTGCTGGGAGATGAAGGACAGTATTTTGCCTCTGCAGCTATCAAATCTAAATATTGAGACTTTAAAATCGAATGTGCTTTTTACTGAATTCATCCTGCAGATGGGTTCCAAAGACTTTATGTCAGCTAGCTGAATTATCAGTGGTATAGTCATTGTCATTCTCTGTGATAAATGTTGGATTGATTTAATTATATTAGCTCACTCTTTCATTATTGAAAGAAAAACTTTTTTTTTGTTTATGTGATGCTAAAGATTCTTTCATACCTCCAAGATCTGAAAAGGCAAAAAAGCACATTACAGAACAATGTTCTACATTCACTGGTGCACACTCAGCGTCTAGCATGGAGGACTAGATAGTTGAACACCAAACAGTTGAGAATTGTTGCATCTGGGGAAAGGAGGGGCAGGTGCGGGGGAGTGGCAGATGGGAGAAGGGGGCCATTCATGTTTTTTTCTAAATATTTCTGTGTGGCTTGTATCTTTTACAACAATAACATATTCATGCACGACTTGTGTGATTTTAAAAAGATGATAAAATAAAAGCTTCATTCAGACAATGAGAAATGAAGCTTTTAACTCACAATGTTGTTTAAAGGTTAATTTTTGTGAAGTCATGAAAATTAGTTCTTAATTTCTAAAGCAAATTTTTATTTGAGACTATTACTCAGTAGTTCATTTCTCTAGAAAATTTTAATTTTCACTCATTTACTTTAAAAAGGTTAAAAATATTAAAAACTGTTAAGTGTGTTTGAAGTTTTAACTTTCAGCAGTATTACAGAGAATCTGTCTAGAAGATAAGAATATGCTACCAAAAATTTAAAGATAGACTCTCACAACTTTTCTTCTAATACTCTTTTCAGAGTGAAGATATCCAAAAATGTATTTTAGTAAAGCTTAAAGTCTGGTAGACTGATGCCTCCCAATTTGTTATTTTTGCTTAAGATTGTTTTGGCTATACAAAGTCCTCTCTGATTCCATATGAAGCATAGAATTATTTTTTCTAGATCCGTAAAGAATGAAAATATACATTGGGGAAAAGAATCTCTATTGAATAGATGGTGCTGGTAAAACTGGATAACCACATGCAGAAGATTGAAACTGGATCCCCACCTCTCACCTCTCACAAAAATCAACTCACCATGGATAACAGACTTAAACCTAAGGTGTGAAACCTTATTTATTCTAGAAGAAAATGTTGGGAAAACTCTTATGGACATCAACCTAGGCAAAGAATTTGTGAAGAAGACCCCCAAAGCAATCACAGTAGCAACAAAAATAAATAAATGAGACCTGATCAAATTAAAAGGCTTCTGCACAGCCAAGGACACTATCATTTGAGTGAATAGACAACCTACAGAATGGGAGAAAATATTTGCATGCTACACATCTGATAAAGGGCTGATAACAAGAATCTATATAGAACTTCAGAAAATTAACAAGAAAAAAATCAAACAACCCCATCAACAAATGGGCAAAGGACATGAATAGAAACTTTTCAAAAGAAGACAGAATAATGGCCAGCACACATATAAAAAAGTTCTCAACATCTCTAATCATGAGGGAAATGCAAATCAAAACCACAATGAGATATCACCTAACTCCAGTGAGAATGGTCTTTATCAAAAAGTCCCAAAACAACCAATGTTGGCATGGATGTGGAGAGATTGGAACACTCTTACACTGCTAGGCGGACTGCAAATTAATACAACCCCTGTGGAAGTAATTTGGAGATACCTCAAAGAGCTAAAAATAGAAACACCATTTGATCCAGCATTCCACTATTGGGCATCTACCCAAAGGAAAAAAAGACATTCTATAATAAAGACATCTGCACTGGAATGTTTATGGCAGCACAATTCACAATTGCAAAGATGTGGAAACAACCCAAGTGCCCATCAATACATGAGTGGATGAATAAAATGTGATATATGTATACCATGGAATACTATGCAACTACAAAAAAAACAATGGTAAACTAGCACCTCATATTATCCTGGATACAGCTTTAGCCCATCCTTAGAAGTGAGGTGTCACAAGAATGGAAAAGCACCACATGTACTCACCATCAAATTGGTACTAACTGATCAACACTAAGATGCTCACATGGTAGTAATATTCATTGGGTGACAGTCAGGTGGGAATAGGGGCTTGGGGGTGGCTAAACTCACAACTAATGGATGCAGAGCTCATGATATGGGGGGAGGGCATGCTTGTAGCCCTGGCTTGGGTGAGGCAAAGGCATTATATGTAACCAAAATGTTTATACCTCCATAATATTCTAAATTTTTAAAAAAGTAAAAAAAACTAAAATTAAAAAAAATTTATTTTAAAGATGTTGTAGCTAAGTTACTTATGAGATATCATCCCTTCTTTCCAGCCACTTACCAAACTCTACAAGAGCTTAAATCTTGTCTTTGGGTTCCCAACCCATTTCTTTGTGTTTTCCCCCTTCTATAGTTTAATAAATATGATTGGAAGGGTTGTGCACATATACATTTGTTAAGAGGCATAGAGAGAGGAGAGAAAGAAGTCTCTCAGGCCATCCTTCCTGGTCTTTTTGATGAGCTCAGTGTCCTCCATCTACATCAGCTCTGAATCCTGTGGACACCAGGTACCTGTTATTGGCCTTTTGCTTTTCTTAAACTTTCTGGGAGATCTGGCCTTACCCAAGTGCCAATTATCACAGCACACTCCACATTCTAAAATCTATACCTACAGGCTAAATATTTCCTGTGAGATCTAGGTTTCTACCTCCAACCACATAGGGAACATCTCCAAGTAGAAGTCCCCAGGTACCACAAACATAGAAGTTACAAAAATGCACTAATTTCCCTCCACCCCAAACCTACTCTACCTCCTATTAACCCAGGGGTTCTCAACCAGAGGCAATTTTGTGCCCAAGAGACATTTGGCCATGTGTGGAGACATTTTTGATTATCACTACTGGGGTTAGAGGGGTACTACTGGCATATAATGGGTAGATCCAGGGATGCTGCTAAATGTCCTACAATTATCAAGACATTCTCTTTCACACACACAAAAAAGATTTGCTCGCCCAAAATGTCAATAGAGCTAAGTTTGAGGAAAGGTTAATTTCTCAAATGGTTGAGAAATGGTTAATTAATGGTTAATGGGTTAATATCTCAGAGAATAAAGACACCACCATCCATCCCTGAATTAATCCCTATTTTCTCCCTCTCTCTCAGTTCCCACATCTAGATGGTCATCAGTCCCATAGATTCTAGACACAACTGACCCCCATGTTGCCATCCCCACTTCCATAACTTTAATTCACACTGTCTCCTGGACTATATCACTCTTTCTATCAATCTTCCCTCTTTCAATCTCCATCCACATCAAGCTTCCCACTGCTGCTGAGAGACCTTTCCAAAACACAAATCTATTCATGTTAATCTTATGTAAAAACCATCAATGGTGCCCATTGCTCATGGACATTCAAGCTAATGGTCCTGTTCTTGCCTGGTCCCTCTTTAGTCCTTTGTCTCTAAAATCCCCAATTTCACCTTTAAGTTCCCCAGACTCCCCACACACACTGATTACTTGAAGATCTGGAGGACTTCTTGTTATCCTTCACCCTGTGTGCCTTTGTATGTCAGCATCGAATGCCATCTACTTATTTTGTTGGGTTTTTTTCTGGTTAATTTATACTTATTATTCAAGAAACGGGTCATATGTAACTTTGACAATAAATTTTTCCCTAAGCAACCCAAATATGCAGAGAATACCTATGCTTATCAAAGTTCATGACTGAAAATTACAGAAAAAGATTCTGGATAACTTAAATAGAAAAAGAATTTGTTAAAAGGGTATGTTGGCTGGGTGCGGTGGCTCATGCCTGTAATCCTAGCACTCTGGGATGCCGAGGTGGGCAGATCGTTTGAGCTCAGGAGTTCGAGACCAGCCTGAGCAAGAGCGAGCCCCTGTCTCTGCTAAAAATAGAAAGAAATTGGCCAAACAACTAAAAATAGAAAAAATTAGCCGGGCATGGTGGTGCACGCCTATAGTCCCTGCTACCTGGGAGGCTGAGACAGGAGGATCACTTGAGCCCAGGAGTCTGAGGTTGCTGTGAGCTAGGCAGATGCCATGGCACTCTAGCCTAGGTAAGAGAGTGAGATTCTGTCTCAAAAAAAAAAGGGGGTATTGGTGGCTATATTGGGTTGTATAGTGTCTTTTAAAAATTAATGTTGACCCAGAACCTCTGAATGAGGCCTTATTTGGAAAAAGGGTCCTTGCAGATGTAATCAAGTTGAGATGACATCATACCTGGTTAGGGTGGGCCCTACATCCTTATGACTTATGACTAATGTCCTTATAAAAAAACCGTAAATCTGGGTACAGAAACACAAATGCACAAGAGAGAACACCATGTGCATGTGAAGATAGGAAGAAATGGGAGTGATGCATCTACAAGCCAAGGAACTATAGGATTGCTGGCAAATGCCAGAAGCCAAGGAGAGAGGCATGGAACAGATTCTCCTTGAGAGCCTCCAGAAGGAACCAACCCTGAAGACACCTTGATTTTAGACTTCCAGTCTTCAGAACTGTGAGAAAATAAATTTCTGTGGTTTTAGCCATCTGTGGGTGTTTGTTATGGTAGCCCTGGAAAACTACTACACCAGTCTTCATAATCAATGGAAAGGATTAAAATACATGCTGTGGCTAGTGAGTTGAGGCACACTTAAAACCCTGCCCTGGGAGCAATGTGCTTAGAAAGCTGTCTCTTGACACCTGCTAGCACCACCAGCACTCCATGGACACTCCTGGTATGCCTGGACTCCTCTACTTCCTGACCTTCACTGCTCACCACTGGATCCTCAGCTCAGCCCAGACGCCATCAACCCTTTTCAACTCCCCATGTGACTTTGCTCTACTCACTCAAGTTGGGTGATACAGTGCTCTTAGCAGGACCAGCTATAAAATTTGAGGGGTCCAGTGGAAAATGAAAACATAGGGCCCATTGTCCAAAAAGTATTAATAATTTTAAGACAGTGACAACAGAGCACTAAATCAAGCACTAGGCCCTTCTAAGCATGGATCACACACTCGTGATTCTAGCCCTGGCTTTTAGTCATGCTCTGTGATGTACCCATGCTCGGCGCTGACAAAGTTCAGAGTACTGTCCATTCCTTTCTGTGTTTATAATGGATAGCAGGGCCCTCGCTCCCACTATTTTTTTTCATTCCTTTAAAACAAGAAAGTAATCTGATGTTTGGTAATACAAAGACAAATGTTCTAGGGTAGAGCTTATATGTATTCATAGCACTGCATCGCAAATGACTACTGCCGTAGATCTTTCTTGCTAAACTGTTAGAAGACAAATGCTGAGTTGGAAAAGGAGTCTGCTTTGTCTGTGGCCAACACTTTAAATCAGAGATGATTCACATAAATGATATATGAAATTTTCATTTCCTTGATAGTTTTCTCCTTGTGTAGATAATTTTATTTTAACCATATGAAATATGTGAGGGAAATTCTGATGATTTGTGCTCATTTCATATCTACTAAATTGATACGGAGAACATTTCCTAAGTATTAGCTACACTGAAGATGCAGTAAGTTTATTAAAATGCAAGCTATCATCCAGGCTCTGTCTTTTAAAATATCAACCATTTTAAGGCAAATCAGTTTCCATGTGTCTTATTTCTTTCCTACCAACTAGTAAAGGACCATCTTTTCTGACAGCCCCCAAATGACTTGATTGTGCTCATCCAATTTTGTTACAACTTTACTAGGCAGTCCAACCTCCGGAAAGATTGGATCTCAAGACTGAATGAACTCTCCACATTCTCTTTTGAAAGATAAACATGCACTCTATAAACTTCATTGGCCTAAACAACAGAAACATCTGTTTAGACTCATGAGCAGCTTTTTGGCTGAGTTCAGCAACAGGGAGGCTTAGGAAGTGTGTTCATCAGCTGTGTTCTGCAGCACCCAAACATCATTGCTGGTCACAATGATGCACTGTAGAGATTACCAAGCATGGGAATAACTAAACTGGATAGCTATCCATAAACAATCTTTGGTAATGCTATTACAATGTCCTCACATCCCACAGTTTCGTCTTTCATGAGAAATAATTTTAGGACATAAATAAACATGAAATGTAAAAGATTGCTGAACTAGATATGGTCACTAGATCACTGTAATGAACATAAATATAGAGTTATAGAACAAAGCCCAGAACAGCCTCCCAAAAATTGTTTCCTCACCAGTGCCTCTAGTCAATCTTTCTTGCCGGATTAAAAGCACAAAATATCTTTCTCTGCTGGTTACAAGTAATGTCTGAAATGTTATCCTTAGAACTCTATTCCTGTGGGTTCAGTGACTCAATAGTGAGTGCAGGAATACTTATCAAGTGCCTGCTATATGACAGGCCCTGTGTGAAAAGTCAGCTAGATTGTTATTGTTCATAATCGAACTACAAGGTAGGTTTCATTATCTTCATTGGATGAGGGTACTAAAACTCAGAGGGTTTAAGTGGCTTCCTCAAGCTCAAAAAGTTAATCGATAAAAAGATCAAGCTTTATATTTAGATGTCTTGAATTGACACCCATTTATTGTTGATACTGTTATTTTTTACTGTGCCCTAGATACTGCTCTTTTAAAGTTCCAATGAGCCCGGCATTCTGTATTTGATCTGTTTAAATGATCTATAATTTAGTAGGAATTCAGCTACCAGACAATTTCTAACATTATGTTTAGTAAAGAGCAGTTTTTGAGGCAGTAAATCTAGAAGAGACCTCCCCACCCCCAGAATGTACTAGGAGTTGGGTAAAGAAGAGCAATTAGCAAGGAGGTGAAATAGCTGAAGAAAATCCATCTATTTTGCAATTTTTACCAGGTTCAGTCCTGTTTATGTATCTTTGATGGAAATAAAAAAAGTGACAGAAGTAAATGAAAAAATGGAATAGTATGTGCTCCACTTTACACACACATTTATGAAGGCATTTTATGACTCTACATGATTTTATAGAAGTTTTTATGAGACACACACACACACACACACAGAGTACATTCCACTCAAGAGTCCAATTGCTTCTTTAGTAATAACACCTTTAATATTATATATTGTTATTGATGTGTGTATACATCCGTTAAGTTTCATAAGGCTGCAGAAAATCCCTGTTTGGCTTTTATTTCACATTAAAAATTTGGCAACAAATACAAGCATTCACACACTTGAATTCAGTACTATTCTACATGAACTATGGCTACATTATTTACATTTAAATTAAAGTACAGCTGACTGAATATAAATTTTAAGATGGATTCACCAGGTCATTTTACCCCAAGAAAAAAAATGCATATTATTTAAACAAATGGTTTGCACACTTTATTTTCCAGAAATGTTTCTTTTGTATTGAACGACATAGAGTAAGCCATGGAAAGCTTAAAATCAGAGGCCCACTCCCTAATTCAGCAAGGAAAAATCCAATTCTAAAATTAGGAGTTCTCCTGTGTTGCCTTGAGCCAAAACTTTCATCAAAGTTCACTGATAGTATCATAAAATTGGCTTTTAAAGACACTGTTAAGATTAAAAATTTAATGCATGTTTACTGAAAACAATCAAAAATATAGGAAAGCACACATTTCCCACAACCCCAATATTCATAACCATTCTTAATGTGTGAATAACCATACAGTTTTTTTTTTTTTTAGACAGAGTGATGGAAAGAAGAAAACTATAATAGTATCATAGTAAAATGGTATGGTACCTTTTTAAAAATTTAATGAATTATTTATAAATGATAATTTCAGTATAGAAAATTTAATGAACATAGAAAATAGAAAAAAGTCATCCATGCTCACTACTTTTATAAAGGTATTATTTTATATTAGTGCATTTCATGCCATTTTACTGTGCACATTGCTGATGATAATGCAGGCACTGAATTTTAGGAAACCATTCATAGAGACAAGAGAGAAGGCAATATAAAGGGAGGCTTGATGAGAGATAAAATCGACCATGACTGTTTTGTTAATCTTTTCTAATTTAAAATATAGCACACCAAGACTGAGATCTTTCAACAAGAGCCTTATAGGTCAGGAAAAACATGACTAAACTTCCTTGGAAGTAAAATGACCTCTATGTGTAGTTTTGCTTTTGTAGATAGAAGCAAAAGCTCTGCATCCCAACTGCCCAACTTTGTATTAATAAGTCGTTTAGTTATTGTTAGCAATAACAAGCAGAGAATGACAGCCACAGTGGTTTTAAGCGGTCCTCATCTATACTGTGGGATAAACAGTGAGAGATACTTTTCCTGCTATTATGGAGGGAGCAGAAACAGAAACAAAATACTGAAGGAAACGTAAAGGGCCAAATTCCAACCTGGGCTATAGAATCCACCTGACAACACATGATCCAGCTGGATCCCTGGGACAGAGATCTCAGTCAACAGATAACCCCCCAAAAATCCATAAATCATTTTATACCAAAAATTTTCCTTTCTCGAGATTTTCATTTCATTTTATCTTTCCTTTGGACAAATGTAATCCTTAAGTATTTTTTTTCACTAGAAGAGCACACGAGGGTGCCATTTTCTGAATCCTTGCATATCCAAGAATGTCTTTCACAAAGGAAAGAAAATTAGCTAAAGATACTAAATAATTCTTAAGTCACTATCTTCTCCTTTCAAAATTCTGTCAAGGATTTTGTTGAATGCTGTTTACTAGCATCCTGTTTTACAAAAACTGACCTAATTTTTATTGTTTTGTTGATAACAAGTTTAGCCTGCCATGACAGGTATGGAAAGTTGATACTCAAAACCTACTTACAGCTTTCTTTTAGCTCACTTTCCAGTACTGCAAAGACTAGAAATCTACAAATTATACTTCCCCAACTCCTTTGCAGCTAGGGATCTGGATGTGAGTTACATTTCACCAATCAGATGCACTGTCAGCATGATATTTAGATGGTGGAAGTAAGGGGGAGGTCATTTTCCTTGTTTTGGTTGTTGCTACCAGTAAACACATTTACAGAGAAATACACTGTGTTTTCTTGAATCAGAATCCTAGATCCAGCTGTATGAGAGTTTAGCGGCAGTTGTGGCAGCTTTCTGATCCCTGCATTGCAGCTACAGAAATATATTCTTGAAGTTTAGAAGACTTCAAATGGTGACCAACCGATTTCTCCCCTTCCTGATTATGACGCCAGTACTAGCTCCCTTTGTGGCCCAGTGCAGGAGTGTTATTTAGGCAGTTTTTACCTAGAAGGCTAGCCAAAAGCCTACTCTTCCAAACCTTTCAAAAATAATTCCTATATTCAATCCTTTTCTGTTTAACATAGTTGCGATGTTTTTGTTGTTGTCGTTGTAGTTTCCAGCGACTGAATCCTGACTGATATGCTTTCTTAGATGCTTCTAGAAGTTTGTTTTGTTGTTGTTACTTTGTGTAACCTAAAAATAGTGGACTTTATTATCTTATGGTTATAGATGTGGTCCTGTTAACATTAACACTAATATCTCAACTGAACCAAGCTCAAAATGCTTGATCACAATCGCTATAATTTTTCACAAGATTTCTGTCTCCCAGGTATTTCCAGAATTCTTTAGTGTGTTTGTGTGCATCCATGAATCATCCCTTGTGTTTACCACTGAATTAGCTGAACCAATGATTCTCAACCTTAGGGCTCATTTATATCACAGAGATGTCACTCTGAGCTGGAACTCCATTCATAGTGCTCAAGCCATTCCAGTTGCCATTGCTTAGGTGCTGGAAAAATGAAAAAATGAATAAATACATAAAAGCTTTTTTATAGATTTGGTGGCTTTGAGCTAAAACTCTTTCTCGTTAAAGGGCTGGAAATCTAATGTCATACAATACCATGAATTTGGAACTCTACTGTCCCATAAAAGCAGAGCTGGAACTCAACGGCCAGCAATCCATGTCCTGGTTCATACAAAGTGGATTATGCTAAAATGGAGAGGATTATGCTTGAGCTGACGTGTTAAAGAATTCTATATTATGTCTGTTACAACTCATTGCTAGATACCCACACAACTCCTGGTTGACTAGCTTGGGATGATTTCTAGTAATGACCTCCACAGGAAACTGGGACGCATCCTCCAATATTGTAAAGTGTAGTTAATCAGGCAGGACATCCATTGGCCTCTGCTATACCTGCTTTTGTCCAATAGAGATCCGAGCCTATTTACAGAAAGAATTCCAGTATCTCCTTATCTTCACAAATCCCTAGATTTGAAATCCCTAGAAGTGCCTTAACTTCCATGCAAATAAATATTTGGAGAAAAGACCAAGTAAGAAAGCATACATCTATCCCAACCCACTGGTAGATTCGGATTCTCAGTTTCAGTCTAATTAGAACACACTGTTCCAATTTTAGTCTTAAAAAATGTTGCCAGTTTTCTTCTAGCAATCGTTTCTTTGTAACGCTTTTACTAGGAACACAGATGAAAAAAATTTATATCTGATGTTGCTTCTGTTCTATTTGTTTCTACCTCAAAAATGAAAGTTATTAAAAAAATTGGATGTGTATTATCTGTTTTCCACATTCATTACCACCCCCCCCATTACTTTTAAGTTATTTCTCTTTTTTATTTCTAAGGCCACTTTTAAAATATGTCTTCTATCTCATTTATTTCTTTTTCCACACGGTTTTATTTTTTACCTTTTCCAGAGTGAACTTTAATTCTACAATTAACAATTTTAATTTCCTAGGACTGCATATCTCAACTACATACTTTTCATTTCATCTAGTTCTTTTTTTAGCTCAGTTTTTTTATTCTCTTTTATAAAACTAAAACTTCTCTCATGATACTAAGAATGTTTTTCTTGATTTAAAGGCCAATTTCATTTCTTTGTTCTACCTTCAGAATAAATGGATTTAAATGTTCTAAGACCATTACATTTTTTAGGAAGCAGTAAAATTACTAAGCTTTTAAAAAATGTTTATTTCAGCATATTATGGGGGTACAAATGTTTAGGTTACATATATTGTCTTTGCCCCACCTGAGTCAGAGCTTCAAGCATGTCCATCCCCCAGACGGTGCACACTGCACCCATTAGGTGTGAATATACCCGTCCCCACCCCACCTGCCCGACACGCAATGAATGTTACTGTATGGTAAATAAGACTTGATCAAGACTTATGTGTACATATAGTAGTAAAAGTACTAGTTTATATTAGACTCTAATAATTCAATGTGGCATACTATAATCTTTAGTATAGCCAACCAAAGAAGAGTAAAAGAATACATAGGTAACAGGATAATAAGGAACAAAACATGGAATGATAAAAGACACTCGAATAATTTAAGAGGACAGAGAAGGAGAGAAAAGATAACATAGATTAGATAGGATACTAAAAAACAAATAGTGATATTACAAATGTTAAATGTATCAGCAATAACATTAAATAAAAATAAACTGAATGCTCCAAGTGTGAGACTCAAATAATAATTATATGGCTCTTATAATGAAACAACTTAAATGTGAGAACATAGAATAATAGGAAATAAAAGAATAAAAAAATTATCTAAACCCTAATTGAAAGATAGATGGTGTAGGTATACTAATGCAGACACAGCCATGTTTAAGACATGAAGAATTATTAGAAAAAGAGAGCCATTTATAATTATAAAATTCTCCATGCAACAGAAATATATAATTATTCTCAATATGCATATACCATATAATATATCCTCAAAATATATTTTAAAAGAACTAAAATAAGATATATTAGACTACCTGAAATTTAATAACCACAGTTCATCCAAAAAAAAAAAAATTAAGATAGTGAAGAGACAAGCCACTAAATGGGAGAATATTTTTGAAATACGTGTATCTGACAAAGGACCCTATATATATGTACACACACACACACACACACACACACACACACACACACACACACACTTTCTTTTGCAAATAAAAGAAAACCAACTCTTCAAATTAGCTGAAGCATAAAACAACTATATATAATTGCAGCCAAAAGGGCTTTCTTATATCTCTTCCTCTACTTCTCTACTATTTCTCTGAGACTAACTTTCTCCATGAGTCAAGAAACAGGTGTCAGCATGTCCCATATTTCATATGACTTTCATCACTGAGAAAGATAAATCTTTTTCCTAGATCCAGTTTTTAAAATCCTAAGAAAGGATTCTGATAGGTACAGATTCAATTACATTCCAACCTCTGGGCCAACCAGCTATAGCTGAGTACTGAGTGAGTACTCAGTACTAGTATGGAGGCTGAACACACACCCTATAATTAGATTACTGAAATATGGAAGGTGAAATTTTCCTTAAGAAGAAAGTTTATGTTCCCAGAAAAAAAAGAAAAATGTGCTATTATAGATTGCACT
This sequence comes from Indri indri, assembly GCA_004363605.1. Lineage (NCBI taxonomy): Eukaryota > Metazoa > Chordata > Mammalia > Primates > Indriidae > Indri > Indri indri. The sequence goes on from RJWJ010009378.1 coordinate 36,798, forward strand.
TCCTCCCCCGCCCCCCACACACGCATAAAAAGATATGTTGAAATCCTAATGCCCAATACCTCAAAATGTGACCCTATTTAGAAATAGGATTGTTGTGGAAATAATTAGTTAAAAGGCGGCCATACTGGAGTAGTGTGAGCCAATAATCTAATATGACAGATGTCCTTTAACAAGACAAAAAGACACAAAAGGAGAAAGTCATGATGGATGCAGAGGTTAGAGTTATGCAATTGAGAGCCAAGGAGCACCAAAGATTACTGACAGACCACCAGAATCTAAGAAGAGGCAAGGAAGGATTCTCCCTCGTAGGTTTGAAGGGAGCACGGACCTGCCAACACCTTGATTTAAGACTTCTAGCCTCCAGAATGGTGAGACAATAAATTTCTGCTGTTTTAAGCCACCCAGTTTGTGCTACTTTGTACTGATAGTCCTAGGAAACTAATTCAGGTGCTAAATAGAGAAATTTATAAATTCCCACTGATATTTTATAAATTTATAAATTTATAAGTTTTATAAATTTATAAATTTCCCACTGGGAAATAGAGTTGGATGGGAGAAGCACAGAAAGGCAAAGGAACCCACATGATCATTTCCAAACAATGTATTATTTGGGAGTAATATGTTGAATGTGTTTAGGAACCTATGCACAGGTTAGGAACCACTTGGGTTTGGGGATATTCCAAGGAAACAAGAGGAATGATCAAGGAATGCCTATGTGGACTCATTTAATTAAAAAAAAGTGTCAGAGTTGTACTGGAATATTCTTAATCTTTTTCCATTTCAAATATGAAACTCTAATTTCAATATTAATTTTCAGAACCTTCATCTATTATATTTGGAATAGAAAATGATTTAAACATTTATATGACATTTTATATGAACGATTAACTTCTACATAAAAAATTCCTTTGTAAGCTTACAAATAATCCTATAAAATGTTCTTCCCTGGTAGACCATATCCCCCTTAACAACTTTCTCTAGTTTTAGGAACATCACTACATCTTTGTTCTACTTAAAGATGAGTAAAAGGAATTTTTAAATGGCATATGTTGTCTGACTAGTCGCATGTTTGGTCATCTTGGTCATGAAAGCATGCTCTAATGAATAAAATAACCACTGTTAATTATTATTTTGGGTTATGGAATTAGAAACATCAACTTTTTAAATGGCAGTGTTGTCTGGAAGAGTCATACGTCAGCCAAGTGGGCTATTAAAATTTCCAGGTTGAATTAGGGAAAGTAGCTAATTTATTTGTAGTCTTTTTTAATTTGCATTTTTCCTTATTTCAGATTTCAGACAAGATTCAAAATGGTTGAGGAATGTTCAGTCCATCTCCACCACCAACTAGCTGTGTTAACTTTGCCTAAATCTCAGTTTCTTCATCTTCAAATTGGAGGAAATAAACCCTCATCAGAGAATTGAGATTGAAAGAAAAATTTTATGTGGAAGTTAATTGTACATAGTAAATACTATCTGAATGGTCCCTAGTGTTACCTGTTTTCCTAACTAGGATTAGTGTTCTAAAGAAATGAGATCTGCATTTGGAAAGGAGCTGGGGTGAGATATTGAGTATTATTCAGCTTGGTGAATACCATATGGAGAGCCCTGGTCACCTGGGAAATAAACAAAAGGTGGAGAAGAGACACAGAGATGATCTTGAAATGGCATAGGCACTGTGAAAGACAGTTTGGCATCTCTTACAAAGCTAAATATTGTCTTACCATATGATCAACAATCATGCTCCTAGGTAAGCAGATGAACTGACAGCTTATATCCACAAAAATTTCTGAATATGTGTGTTTATAGCAGCTTTATTCATAATTGCCCCAAATTGGAACGAACCCAGATGTCCTTTAATTGGCAAATGGATAAACAGACTGTGATACATCCTTACAATAGAATATCATTCAACAGTATAAAGAAACGGGCCAGGTGCGGTGGCTCACGCCTGTAATCCTAGCACTCTGGGAGGCCAAGGCGGGCAGATCATTGGAGCTCAGGAGTTCGAGACCAGCCTGAGCAAGAGCGAGACCCCGTCTCTACTAAAATAGAAAGAAATTAATCAGACAACTAAAAATATATAGAAAAAATTAGCCAGGCATGGTGGCACATGCCTGTGGTCCCAGCTACTCGGGAGGCTGAGGCAGGAGGATCGCTTGAGCCCAGGAGTTTGAGGTTGCCATGAGCTAGGCCGACGCCACAGCACTCTAGCCTGGGCAACAGAGTGAGACTGTTGCCATCAAGTCACAAAAAGGCATGGAAGAAACTTAAATATATATTGCTGAGTAAAGAAGCCTATCTGAAAAGGCTGTATGCTATATGATTCCATTCATATGACATTCTAGAAAAGGCAAAACTATGGAGACAGTAAAAAGATTAGTGGTTGTCAGGTGTCGAGGGGAAGAGGAGCAGGATGAGTAGATAGAACACAGGGAATTTTCAGAGTGATAAAACTATTCTGTATGGTATTATAATGATAGATACATGAAATTATCAAAACCCTTATGACTATAAAACATAAAGGGTGAATCCTAATATAAACTATGGGCTATAGTTAATAATAACTGTAGTTAATAATAACATATTGGTGTTGGTTCATCCATTGTAACAAATGTACCACACCTATGCAAGATGTTAGTAATAGGGGAAACTGTGAGTGGGGTCAAGGAGTATATGGGAATTCTCTATACTTTATGCTCAATTCTTTGGTAAACCTAAACTGAAAAATAATCTATTAATTTACAGCAAAATGAAAAAACTTGATGTACTTCATAACTAGACTCATGTTATACCCCAGATGCTGTTTGACAGTGCCATGGAGACTTTCTGTAGAATCACAGGATATGAGCAGATGCACGATTGTCTATTAAATTTATTTTCTAATCTTATTCCAAAAGGGATGGAATTTCTCTGGGTAGTGAGGCTTGATACCAGTCCCATAGTGGTAAGTAAATTGTGCAGGGTCTCAAAGCCAGGGCTGGAGTCCAGCTGTGCTGATGGTCTGCTCCTCAGGCTGGTTTCCAGGCCACTGGCACGAGGAACACCACTGAGCACCTCTTTGATTGCACCCTGTGTTGCAAACCATCTGCCTGAAGGCCTGCAGGCATTTAACAAACAATATCTCTGACCTCAGAAATGTGTTAAGGGTTTCATTTCCCCAACTTAAGCCTAAAAAATGTCTTTCCCAAGAAGAAATCCATTTTATTACTTCAGTCACAAAAGGCATTTGTAAGCAGCTTCAGATATTTCAGTTCAGACAACAGGCCTTGCTATTTCCTACTGCAGAATATTTGCTCTTCCATATGCTGCACCTTCAATCTATTTGCTTTAGTTCATTTTCTTTTTATTAAGAACTTACCATTTAATACTTCATTCTTTATAAAACTGCCAATCTAAATTATATCGTCCAATAAATGCAATGTACCAAAACAGAACTGGTGTCCCCTTCAGACTCAAAGACAGTGTTCTGGGGGAGGCTAAAGGCTCCTGTCACATACTCCACCTTTATCCTTTCCTGAAGAAAGCAGTGAGCCATCCTCCAAAGACACTCTGCAAAGCCTAGACAACAGAATTGCCACGTTAGTTTTGAATTATTCAGTCTCTCTAAAAAGCAAAAATTTTTTAAAAAGTGTATAGTCTCTGACTCTACATATATATCTGCCATTGGCAAAACCTACCTTTTCTTATGGCAAAGTAACTATGTAACAAGCCATGCCTGAGAAGACTCAGAGGCTTAATCCTCTCACAGCATTTCTCAAACTACAGTATATATATGTATATATTACTACTGGTATATGAAATTTGATATGATGCATAAATAATGGTAGTATATGATAGTTTTGCATTTATTGCATTTTGCATTATCAAATATAGCTAGCACATCAAATCTGTGGTTTTATGGACGTTATTCCTTGGGGATAGTAAAAAAGTATTTTTAAATAAAAATAATATAGTTGGTACATGACTAAGGTAAATTCACAGTGAGGAAAATCAAATGACAAGTTTGGGAAACAAAGATTTCGACAAAGAAAAAAGGTACATTAAATTTTCTTAGTAAGTTACTAATAAGTTTCCTAATAAGTTATTTTCCTAATAAGTCAGTTTCCTGATAACTGACTCTGGTTTTCTTAAAAAATAAATCTAATGGGAGTTCTATTTTTAGTTTTTTTAAGGAAGCTTCATACTGTTTTCCATAATGGTTGTGCTATTTACATTCCCACCAACAGTGTATAAGAGTTCCCCAGCATTCGTTATTTTTTGTCTTTTTGATAATAGTCATTGTAACTAGGATGAGATGATATTTCATTGTGGTTTTGATTTGTGTTTCCCTGATGATTTTTGATGTTGAGCATTTTTGCACATACCTGTTGATCATTTGTATGTCTTCTTTTGCTCATTTTTAAATCAGATCGGGTTTTTTGTTTGTTTTGTTTTGTTTTTGTTTTTGTTTGTTGCTGTAGAGTTGAGTTCCTTGTATATTCTGGATGTTAATCCCTTGTTGGATAGTTTGGAAATATTTTTCCCATTCCCCAGGTTGTGTCTTCATTGTATTGATTGTTTCTTTTGTTGTCCAGAAGCTTTTTAGTTTGCTATAATCCCATTTGTCTACTTTTGCTTTTGTTGCCTGTGCTTTTGAGGGCTTCCCCATAAAAATCTTTCCCCAGAACAATGTCCTAAAGGGTTTCCTCTATGTTCTCTTCTAGTAATTTCATAGTTTCAAGTCCTAAATTTAAGTTTCTAATGGATTTTGATTTGATTTTTGTATGTGGTGAGAGATAGGGGTCTGGTTTAATTTTCTGCATATGGACATCCAGTTTTTCCAGCAGCATTTATTGAAGAGACTGTCCTTTCCCCACTGAATGTTCTTGGTGCCTGTGTGGAATAACAGTTGGCTGTAAATATGTGGATACATTTCTGGGTTCTCTATTCTGTTCCATTGGTCTGTGTGTCTGTTTTTATGCCAGTACCATGCTGTTTTGATCACTGTAGCTTTGCAGTATATTCTGAGGTCAGGTAGTGTGATACCTCCAGCTTTGCTCTTTTTGCTCAGGATTGCTTCAGTTATTTCGCATCTTTTGTGTTTCCATATGAATTTTAGGATTGTTTTTTCCTATTTCTGTAAGGAATGTCATTGATATTTTAATGGAAATTGCATCGAATCTGCTCCTTACTTTTGGTAGTTTGGCTGGTCATTTTCACAATATTAAGTCTTCCAAACAATGAACATGGGATGCCTTTTGATATTTTTTGTATCTTCTTCAATTTCTTTCATCAACATTTTATAGTTTTCTTTGTAGAGATCTTTCACTTTTTTGGTCAAATTTATTCCTAGGCATTTTTAAAAATGAATTAATTTATTTAATTACTTATTTTTATAGTTATTATAAATGGGATTACTTTATTGATTTCTTTTTCCTTTAACTCATTGTTGGTGTATAGAAACAGTACTGATTTTGTATGTTGATTTTGTATCCTGCAACTTTACTGAATTTTTTTTATCAGTCCTAAGAGTTTTTTGGTGTAGCTTTTAGAGTTTTCTATATATAAGATCATATCATCTGCAAACAAGGACAATTTGATTTGCTCCTTTCTAATTTGGATTCCCTTTATTTCTTTCTCTTGCCTATTTTCTCTGACTAGGATTTCCAGTACTACGTTAAATATGATCAAACAATCCTACTACTGAGTATATATCTCAAGGAAAGGAAATCAGTATGTCAAAGAGATATCTGCACTTCCATGCTTATTGCAGCATTATTCACAATAGCCAGGATATGGAGTCAACTTAAGTTTCCATCAGCAGATGAACAGATAAAAGAAATTGTGGTACATACACACAACGGAATGCTACGTAACCAAAAACATAACAATTCTGTAATTTTCAGCAACATACATGAGCTTGGAGGACCTTATGTTAAGTGAAATAAGCCTGGAACAGAAATATAAATACCATGTGTTCCCATTCATATATGAAAGCTAAAAAAGTTGATCTCATAGAAGTATACAGTAGAATAGTAGTTACAAGAGGCTGAGAAGGGTAAGGGTGAGAAAGGAATAGCTAGAAATTAGTTAACAAATGCGAAAGTACAGCTAAATAGGAAGAATAAGTTGTAGGGTTCTATAGCACTATATGGTGGCTATAATCAACAACAACTTATTATATATTTTCAAATAGGTAGGTGAGCAGAATTTGAGTGATCCCAACAACACAAAGAAACGATAAATATTTGAGGTGATGGATATGCTAATTACCCTGATTCAATCATTACACATTGTATACATGTATCAAAATATCACAGCATACCCTATAAATATGTACAATTATTATGTGTCAATTAAAACTACTAATAAAAGTAAAAAATTAAAAATACATAAATCTGATTTAACAGATGCACTAAGGGAAATGAAAGCCAAGGAGAAGCTAAATAGCATTAGAATTGTGTCTGGCAAGTTCTTAAAACTTCCTAATTAAGTCAATCTTCTTAATCAAACTTTCCTTCAAAGTCAGGTCATGGCTAGATGTTTCGAGTTCTTTGGAAAAAAAAATATCTGCCTGGATGTCCCATAACATTTTGTATTTAATATTGCCAAGATATATAAGTGTTTAACTCCCAAATCTACTTTTTGTATTTTTTGCCCCAGTTGATGTCTTTATCCATACAAGTGGAAAATCTCTCATAGCCAAACAAACACTGTAGCCTATTACTTCTACCTGTTGAATATCTTCCAAATGAATTCACTTCTACTCATCAGTATTCCAGATTTCGAAGGCATTATTATTGCTCTGCTACTTCAGGACCCACTTTCCACATCACTTTCTCCAGGGAAATCTTCTCTTACAGGTTGAGTGTCTTCAAATGTTTCTCTAAGGCACACATTTCTCATCATACCTGTTATGATATGGAGTGAATGTTTGTGTCCTCCTAAGATTTCCATGTTGAAATTCTACCTCCCAATGCAATGGTATTTGGAGGTGGAGCCTTTGGGAGGTAATTAGTATTAGATGAGGTCAAAATAGCAGAAGCCTCATCAATGGGATGAGTGCCCTTATAAGAGTCCCTAGAGAGCTTGCTTCTCTCTGTTCTCTGTCATGTCAGGATACCAGAAGTTGGCAATCTGGTGAGGGTGCTGCCCTCACTGCACCTGCCTATGTGGGCACCCTGATCTCAGACATCTAGCCTAGAAAACTGTGAGAAATAAATTTCCCTTGTTTATAAGCCACCCAATCCATGGTAATTTGCTATAGCAGTTTGAACTGCCTAGGACAATACCTAATTATGATTTTTTGTCAATTTGTCCTGTTGCCTCCATCAGACAAAATATCTTCCAAGACCAGTATCATTTTTGTCTCAGTCATTGCTCTATCCTCATCAATCAGTATGCAATATATGCTTAATAAGTCTTTGTTGATTAAATAAAGAAAATAAAATACTTAGTGGATTATTTTAATATTAATAGCCTTCTAACTGGTCTGCCTCCAGACTTGATACCCCTTCCATCCTCTCTCTGTACTGCAACCAGGGTGCTTGCTGTAAAACACAACCTAATTAATAACATCATTTTAAACATTTTTGGTTGAAAGTTACATAAAATCTGCAGAGCGCCATGACATGAGGGACTGACTTTATGTTGGGGATTAGGAAGTTTTAGGAATAATGTTGATACTGGTAATGAGAATAGTATTTATTTAGTTCACATATACCAACACTGTGATGGGAATTTCATATATATTATCTTCCTTAATCCCAATAACCAATCTATGAGACAGGTGGTAGTAGGATCCCTATTTCACTGATGAGGAAACTGAAGCTTAGAAAGTTTAAATGATTTGGTCTAACCTACACAGCTCAGCAGGGGATCGTTAGCTGAGATCTGAAAATATTAATAAGTAGGTGGCAGGCCAGGCAGTGGGGAGTGTAGTGAAAAGCATTTCCGTACAGGGAACAGTTGGTGCCAAGGCCTGTCTGTGGTGAGCGAGGTGTGGAAGAACTGACAGAGGACCAGTGTGGCTCCTTTTTAAAGAGTGCCATTAGTGTAAAAGCGAGGGTTTAGAGGTAGGGGTGAGCAATGTTAAGCATTTGAATCTTTAAGCAATGTTAAGGATTTGAACTTTCTTCTAAAAAAAACACTGGAAGCCAATGAAAGATTAAAGAAGTTAATTGCTGTGATTAGATTTGCATTTTTAAAAGATTACTCTGCATAGTGAAGAATGAGCTGCAGAAAACAATGTATTTTGAAAAAGTGTATATATCCCTGAGGGGTTTATCTTCTAGAACAGGAAATTACTTACTCCTCCTTACCCGAACCTAGTTTTCTTATAAGACCCATCCAGCATGCGTTTAAGGGATAACATGACAGAAATCTACCCTTTTGTATGTTGTAAAAATATGCTCCAAGGCACTATCTACTAGATAATGCAATGCCCCTTGTAGAGTATCCATGTAACAAATTCCTCCCAAAATTTAGGGCAAAAAAGTCCCAGTCATACACTATAGATGTGTACCTATTCCCACAATATGATTCTGTATAATATATAATCTGGAATTTTCCTCGAGTTATTGCTAGCGTATTGACTTTGTCTCAATGAACATATAACTTTCCTAGCAGCAGGGACCACACCTTTTAGTTTTTTTGTATCCACAATAATGCTTAACAAAATGTCAAGGCACACATAATGCATGATATATGTTTGTAAAATGAAAAACAATCATTATGAAATAATAAGAAAGCAAATCTAGAATTGTGAAATAAATCAACTTGATTATTTGAACAGAGATGAAAAACAAATAGTCGTGCTAGAAAAGAAAGATCACTTCAAATTCTTCATACTGCTAACCCCATTCTCTAGAGACTGAGAATTCATCTTTTGGCAGCACAAATAAGCTGAAAATTTTTTAGAGAACAGAATCACATATCTCATTAATTAATTACAGTTGCATAAGCTCTTATTGGTCCAAGCACCTCCTGTTTGATTTTTCGGCAGGCTGTTGTAGTACAGAAAAGTAATACTTTACCTAAAAATGGGCTACTTTGAGTTTTTCTCATTTTACAAATAAGAATTTGGCCTGGAGAAATCAAATGTCTCCTCAAAGTCACAAGTTAGTTGAGTAGAACAAGAAGTTGGCCCCAGGTTTGACTGGCTCCAAAACCTGTGTTCTTCCCACTGTACTTTGTTGTCTTTCTAAAGCGAAATTTAAAATAAGGGATGGGGATTCACGGAAAACTGACTCATGGTATTGCTATAATTTATTGAGCACAAAGACTTCACCAAAGAAATAATAGCTGTGTGAAGCTGAAATGGTAGAAAATAATTCCAGTGTTGCTATGCTTTTTTGAAGAGTTTAAAGTTCTCACATGAAAGCACTTGTAATATCTTCTTCCTCTCCAATTACACTTGAGATGAACATGCGAGCAGTGATTTTTAAAATCCTGGTTTGAATCTCTTTTCTAGCAGCCAAGATAGGCAGAGAAGTGTCCAGTGTGAGGTGAGGACTGTAGCAGATGAAATCCATAAACCAGGTGAAGGGGAGATTCAAAGCAAGGGAAGGTCCAAAACATCAAGTTCAAGGAAGCAGGTGGAAGACAACTATCAGATTAAAGCCAAATGGCCTCTGGACCTCAGTTTCCTTATCTATAAAATGTGAATGATGAGAGATTTAGTGAGTAAAAGGAGGATTGTATGTAAAATACTCAAAATCATGCACTGATCAATAATTCTTAGCTATTATGTTGACACAGCATAGTCAAGGTTGAAGGCACAGAGTCTAGAAGTCAAGGCTGGAAAGGTTCTTTGAAAGAGGATGTGTATAAATACATGAACCTGAAGTAACAAAAGTTAGCTCCAGATGATACAGAAACAAAAAGAAAAAGAGTAGTATTTTGCAATGTCAATGCAAAAATGAGAACAGTCTTTTCTCTCTGCCATTCTGACTCTTTTCTTCCCCATGCGTATCTGAGCAAGTGTCAGAATGTAGCATATCCCCCTTGAAAACTACCTGTCTATGGTCAGTGCTATTAACAGAAAGAGAAATTAAGATAAAACTTCACTAATAGTAGCTAATGTTGACTGAGCACTTTCAATCAGAAATTTTAAGTACCAGCTCATGATTCACCACGCTCTCTCTCCCCTCTCTGGTGACCATGGACACACCTGCAATGATGGAGCCTCCATTAGCCTGGGCCCACGATGAGCAGAGTCCCTCTGCAGACTACGTCGTTCATGCCACATACACCAAGAAATAAACTGCTGTTGTTATAAGCCACCGAGATGTGGCATTGTTACCACAGAATATTCTAGCCCAGGAATTCTCAAACAGTGGTCCTGGACCAGAAGTATCAACACCATTGGGAAACATTAGAAATGCAAGTTCTTGGGTCTCACCACAGGGCTGCTAATTCAGAAACCCTGGCGATAGGTCCCAGACCACTTATTGTTTTGAGTTTTATTTTATTTCTAATTGGCAAATAATACTTGTGTATATTTATGGGATACGATGTGGTGTTTGATACTTGTATATATTGTGAAATGATCAGATCAGGGAAATAACATCCCTATCATCTCATATATTTATCATATCTTTGTGATGAGAACATTTAAAACCCTCTCTTTTAACTAGTTTAAAATATACAATACATTATTAACTATAGTCAGCATGCTTTACAATAGATCACTAGAACTTATTCCTCCTATCTAACTGAAAGCTTTGTACCCTTTCATCGATGTCTCCTATGAGGTCTGTCCGGAAATTATCCAGGCATTGTTAATATAAGGAGAACTGTTTGCGTGACATCAATGTAACCTGGCAGCCCAGGCGTGTGGACTGGGATGCGCGTGCGTGAACAGTGATGACTTCCCTGTACTAGTCAATGGGACACCCGATGCTGTTGAGTGAGCATATGTACTGTGTGGCCGTCGCATTCAAAATGACTGAGCGAGTAGAGCTACAAATCTGCATCAAATTTTGCGTTAAACTTGAACATTCCTCTGCAGAAACTATTGGGATAATTCAAAAAGGTTTTGGGGATCATGCAATGAGTGTAATGCAAATAAAAGTGTGGCACACCTGGCAATGTTGAATGTGTATGGATTAAGTTAAGAGATGCTGGGAGAACTGTGTGAGGTCCCAAGGTGCCTACTTTCAAGGAGACTAAGGCATCATTGTCCTATGTACAATGTTTCTTGTGTCTTGTATTTTCTTCAATAAATGTGTCTATTTTTCACATTACATGGCTGGATACTTTCCAGATAGACCTAGTATTTCCTCATCTTCCTGCTCCCCGTACCCCTGGTAACCACCATCTACTACTTCTATGAGTTTGACTTCTTTAGATTCTGCATATAGTGGAGTCATATAGTATGATTCCATATAGAGATTACACAGTATTTGTCTGTCTGTGCCTGGCTTAGCATAATGGTCTCTAGGTTCATTTATGTTGCTGCAAATGACAAAATTTCCTTTTTAAAGGCTCAGTAGTAATCCATTGTATCTATACCATGTTTTTTAATCCATCATATTTTTTAATCTGAAATGTTGATGGGCACTTTGGTTGTTTCCATTTGGCTATTGTGAATAATGCTGCAATGAACATAGAAGTGCAGACTTCTCAACATACTGATTTTATTTCCTTTGGGTATATACCCAAAAGTGGGATTGGTGGATCATATGATAATTCTTAGTTTTTTGAGGAACTTCCATGCTGTTTTCTAAAATGGCTATATTAATTTATAAACCACCAACAGAGTACCATAGTTCCCTTTTTCTCGGTAACACTTATCTTTCATCTTTTTAATAATAGCCAATCTAATAGGAATGAGGTGATATCTCATTGTGGCTTAAATTTGCATTTCTTTGATGATTAGAGATGTTGACCATCTTTTCATATTCCTGTTGGCCATTGGTGTGTCTTTTTTTGAGAGATGTTTATTCAGGTCCTTTGCCCATTTTTTAATTGGATCGTTTGTTTGCTCGTTCGTTTGCTATTGAGTTGTTTGAGTTCCTTGTACATTTTAGATATTAGCCCCTTATCCTATGTATGATTTGCAAATATTATCTTCCAATCTACAGGTCCTCTCTTCACTCTGCTAATTGTTTCATTTGATGTGAAAAAGCTTTTTGGTTTGATGTAATACCATTTGCCAGACACTGTTGCAACATCCACAAGTGATTCTCATGCATGGTAAAGTTTAACAATACTGACTTAGTCTACCTTCACTAATGCAAAATTCCTAGCAGGAAAGGTCAATTATTATTCACACTGTAGCCCAAAGAGATAACTTGACCAAAACCATATAATGAGTAAGTTACAGAACTAAAATTTAGGTATAGCAATCTGGATTCAAATGTCAGGCTCTTAATCATTTTGTTATCACCACTGCCTATGCTATCATAATCTGGTTTCATTGGAAAATCTGACCTGACATGATTAAAAGACTTTATTATAGAAAAGTTTTGGCAACTCTGTATTTTCTGATATCAAATACCTAGATTCACTTTATTGAAAAAATAATGAAATCTACAAACTAATGGCATCTATAAAATGATAACAAAGAGAGGCTCTTTGAGGCCCATTTTAAGAAATAAATAATCATGGTTTATAAAATCAGCGTGTTGAGGTTTGTGAGCAAAAAAATTCCCAAAGGATTATAAAGATTTTACTAAGTTTACCTATTGCTCTGACAGTTTTGCTTGCCTCACATTATGAAGTAAACTTGAAGCTGTCTTCCTTTGTAATTATTGTCCCAGGGTCACTTATGGGTAGGCTAAACCTTCAGCCTTGGAGTGAATTCAAACTATTCCACTGTGAAGAAACCATGGGGCTGGAGATGTGTGAGTGAGGTCAGAGAGATGGAGGAGATGAGGCCAGAGATACAATAGAAGTTAGATTATATAGGACTTTAGAGTCTATCATAAGAATTTTAATTTTTACTCTGGTGCAGTCTTAATATATGTTCTATGGAGGGAAAGGATTCTGTGATTGGACAATCATGAATTAAGTGATGTTAAATAAGTTTCTTCCCTCTAGAACACTTCATAATCTTTACTTCACTACTGAGCATTGTATTTGTCCCAAAAGATGTAAAAGTATGTGGCTCATGCTATTGAGTAGATGGTGACACTGTTAACCATAGCTAAGAATATAGAATGTAGACTGTGACCAGATGGGATATAACAAATTGAAGTGGCATATAAAATTTGACATGCCCATGGAGAATATCCAGATGGAGCTACCCAAAAGACAGTTGAGATAAAAGAATTTAGATCTCACACAAGTCATCAGAGATAAATACATAAATTTGGAAATTAATTATAAATAATATTTATGAAGTTTATGGTTATAGTATTCT